>CAHIKZ030001746.1:3375000-3425000 GCA_903632075.3 Acanthosepion pharaonis | reverse complement strand
GACTGCTGATGAATACATAGCGTTTATGAATGAGCCTCTTGAACCGTGGATGAAAAGGCAAAGAGTTGCCTTCAAAAGAGCCATTGATTTTATGCAAGATAATTCTCCATCACATGCTGCTCACAAGACTACTGAATATTTGAAACAGTTAGGCTTCGATGGACCTCGAAAAATGAAGTGGCCAGCAAAATCTCCGGATTTGAACCCAATCGAAACCTTTGGAGCATCATGAAGCGAAGATTGTATTCCAACGGACGACAATTCAGGAGCAACGCTGAGTTGTTGGAAGAAATTCTTGACATATGTCACGGCATTAAAGCAGATGACATCCTACAATGAACAACTTCTATGGACCGTCGACTTCTTCAAGTAATTTCAAAAGAGGGAAAGCACATTCCCTATTAATTTGTTTAAAACTGTGCCTTTGTTTGTATCTGTTATTATTTGTTTTATTATCTCATTTATTAGATCCTTTTGATCATAAACATTCAACTGCAACATTAATAAACATTTTGTTTGCTCAATTCTGGGAATTTTACTAAACGTTTTTAATAATTTGGCACGGTGAAATCACCGTACTGATAACAAATATGGCGCCAGTTTGTTTACATTGCGCCAGTGGTTGCGCAGGTCAGTGTTGCCAACATTGTGTGAAAATTTTGTGTGAATTGATTGGACAGTTTTTGAAATATTAGACAAAAGTTATCTCGATACGATAATAATTTGGCGCGCAATTATATATATATGTATATATATATATATATATATATATATATATATATATATATATATATATATATATATTTTCAATTTTCCATTTCTGCCTTCTGTATAGTTCTGTGTAGTTGTGTGCTCGGGTTATTTTTTCATCTCGTCTCTTTCGATCTATCTGTATGTCGTGAATGCCCGAGTGAGACATTTTTTTTCGACTGCGTGTGAATGAGTGAAAGCGCCATGTATTCTCATTTGTGTATATGGTGTGGGACCTCTTTTGTGTGCATTTCGATGTACTTGTGAGAATGCCGATTTTAGCGCCTTCTTTCATACGTTCCAATCGAAAAAAATATTAGTTAAAAAGGTCACGTCATGTACTTAAGGCTACGTCCGCAGGAGAGACAAACTTTGTGTTTTACGTTTTTATTTTTAGATTGGCAAGAAATTTGAAACAACATTTATATTTATTTATTTTCAAGTATATTGAAGATCGGAACTACATCTCTCTAAATATATAGTAGGAGCACCGGACTATATGTAAGATTAATATTAAATGCTTGGACAAAGAGTAGACTTACAAATATATAAGATAGTGTTTTTAGAGAAAACTTGTTTAGCACAACATATATTTATTTTCACTAACAAATATTGTCTTAAAATATGAGTTATTTTAATTCATATGTTGATACAATAATTGTCAGTGAAAATAAATACCCGATCGCCCCTTTTTAAAATGATAGAATTTCCCCGTATCCTTAAAAACTAATATTGTGAATGTATGTGCTTATAAAACCCAGTAAATTTCAAAATAAATTATTCCAAAATTTGCTTGAAAATGAAAAAGGTCTAGGGACTTTACCTTTATTCTATAATTGAATTTGAAGTTTCTAATTTCTGTTTTTGAAACATGGTAATTACTATGTAGCGATAAAACCATACTTTTAAATTAGTAAATTTATAATATTTATGCTCTGTAGATTTGCATTGAGAACTGTTTGGCAAAAATAAAAATAATAAGAACAACGGATTATATATCTTACTGATTTTCTCTTTTATTATAATTATATATATATATATATATATATATATATATATATATATATATATATATATCTTGGGCTTTAACAGATAGTGAATGTCATGCATCTATGCAATATTCCACATCTATGGGTAATTGAACGTGACAGGCTTCATCTCCTCATGGTGCAGACAAAGAGATATCACCAAACATCTCCCAGAGAACATATGGTGATATCAGTGGGGTTATATCGACGTTCCTTATATGAATGGAAGAACATATCGCATTTAAGTTGCTGAGATGTCAGCGTTACTGGTCAAGCAAATTTCTGTATCTACAGCATTTCAGCTTCAAACACTCTAATTAGGCGAGAATTTTAATTTAAGGCAACCTACTTGTGACTCGTTTTTGTTTATCGAGAGTGAATATACTGTGGATGTAGCTACCAAATGTTTCACACGTAAATGGACATTAGTTGCATGTAGTGTAGTTATAATGGACACTACAGCCTATCATTCATTTCAGCTCGGTGAAATTCTCGATTTCACTTTGGAAGCGTACGCAATGTCGCTGTGGCTTAAATGAAATTCTGTCCAGACTTCTCAGTTTTGCCGCAAGTAAAGGATTCCAGGCGGCGTGTGATTACACTCCAACACATTTCTTCTTGTGTTAAGGATGCGTGCGAACTGTCACTTCTTACCATAAAATTCGTCGATTTTGGTAATTCTTATCCATGTATGTTCTGGTGTGACGTTAATAATATCAACAAGAATGTAATTTGAAATTTACAAATTAATTGCCAATGAAACGTATAAATTCTTTAAAAAAATGAATAATAATACCTAATCAAACAATAATTTAAACTCTTCTTATTGAACGATTGATAATCATATATATATATATATATATATATATATATATATATATATATATATATATATATATATATATATATGTAAAATATATGGATATAGATCCGACAGTATGGAGAAAATATACGGAAAAAAAACAAACAAAAATCCTAATATGCAATTATGCTGTTTTAATGTTAATATGATGTCAACGTCGGACGTTTCGGTATAATAGACCATCTTCAGGACATATTCATAAAACATAATAAACATAGACCATATTCAATTCAACGTGAAAAAGACGATGGACATAAAAGCAAGACCAATCCAAACAGATAACTGAAATCTTTTATAAGATCAGCGTTCCGTTTAAATATGATCCCGTCGTCGTCACGTGGGTGATGTTGTACAAACGTATTCCTAAAATTTGAGTATTTTGAATGAAAAAGGAAAAAGAATTTTATTTTGATCTAAAACTTATATGTACGTTTGTCGAGCATTAATCTTGCTAGAAAAGGGGAAATATTAAAGAAGCACGGTGAACACTAGACCTGGCTTCTATCAGTTATCTGTTTGGATTGGTCTTGCTTTTCCAGGTAGCTGAATATATCATCAATCACCTAAGTAACAGAATTATATATATATATATATATATATATATATATATATATATATATATATATATATATATATATATATATATATATATATATATATATATATATCTGAGATGAGGTATTACGTACATTATTTACATTATTCGGACTATTGTCCTCATCTTTGTCGCCATATTTATCACAAGGACACATGGGACAGTGGATAAAGGCGTTGGTTAGATCCAGTGACAGGACCCAAAGAGTGTGAGTTCAATACCTGGTTTAGGCAGTGGAGAACTTTCAGAAAGAAATTAACAGGAGATAACTGATAACTGACATCCATCAAACATGGCACGTGGAACTAGAACAGTCTACCCCGGTGAGCGAAATAAAGGGTTCAGTTCGACATTCAAACCACCTGAAGAAGGCCGGAGTGTACAACGGCCGAAACATTGTGATAAATATGGCGACAAAGATGAGGACAATAGTCCGAATAATATATATATATATATATATATATATATATATTACTTATAAAACGCAGATTGTGCGTGTGTATTTGTACGTTTATATTTTGGATCGGATTTCCTACATTTTTCAACCGATTTCAACAAAACTTTACAGGACTACGTAAAATTACCTTGCGGTGGTTCTGACAGCGCCAAAAATTGGAAAAACACAATTGTTTTTGCATGAAATCAAATGGAAAACACGATTAAGAGGCATTAATGAAAGGGGGATAACTCATATCGAGTTATACTTATTAATATCGAGTTATCAAGTAATACTTATTATAAAACCCAGGTTGGTTGTTTGTCTCTGTGTGTGTGTATGTGTTCGTTTATATATGGGATCGGATTTCCTACATTTTTCAACAGATTTCAACAAAACTTTTTTGGCAGGTAGTGTTTCTTATTGTCTTGCACACTTTTTCTTTATTTTTACATTCAGAATGCTTTAAAAATTCCATTTACAAGACAATTGTTTCTAATAAAATTCTATTCAATCGGTAGACTCATAACGATTGAAAACAATGTTTTTGTTTGAGTTTGGGTTTGACCAATTCGTAAAAAAAAAATAAATAAATAAATAAAATAAAACTAATTAAGACATGCGTGTCCGTCAACCTTAAACAATAATCTTTGTCAATTTTATTTTTCAGTCTTTATGATGAGCGATACTTGATCTATCTCTCACTGTTACATCCCCGGGCAACGCCGGGTTCTACTATATATATATATATATATATATATATATATATATATATATATATATATATATATATATATATATAAAATGACGACATTATTATATATCTCTTGAAGGATTCCCTTTCAGTCAATACATTTTCAAATGGGTTACGTAGGCGCAATGAAACACAACTACATGTACAATTACAAAAATTTACTATTCTTGTAATGGTGTCTGTAGTTTTAATATATATAATGACGTCGTGTTTATTTAAATCTGTTTTCTTTTCTGTGGGTTCAAGTACTTAAACACACACACATAAACAGTCACACACATACACACACACATATATATATATATTTCACACACGTTATTAACATTTAATACCATATAATATAAAAAAAAATAACGCTGTCCTGATAAAACTTTAAGACAACATCATTACTCATTGTGGTCATTATTCCCTTTCCTCAGGAGGTCCATACAATCAATAATAGTTGAAGTATATATTTGACAGTATAATTCCATGTTTCCTTTCTCAGAAACCTTTGCATTTCGGCTGCAAGCCTAAAGCTATTTGTATATTTCTTCAATAGATTTTAATTTGAAAATATTAAACATAAACCAGGAAAATATCAAGTGAAATTTGAATTCCCCACGGCAAATTGGATTTAAAATATTTCGAAGTATTAAAGCTGTCTAAAATATCCACTAGGTTGTGGTTTTGCACACGTCTGAATTAGGAATAATTTAAGACTAACACATTTTCCCCAGTCAAAGACACAATCAGAATGGTTGCCAAACTTTTACTTAGGAAAGTATACTTATTTCATGGCAAAATAAATGCATATACGTATATATGTAAGACTATAACATGTTCTTCCTTTTATTGATTTTAGGACGTTACCAAAACTTAATGTACGTTACCAGACAGAAATAACCTTAAAACATTTCTGAAAATGCTGTAAGTTTCTTTGTAAAATGATCGGTAATAATTTTAGGGCAAGGAGATTAATATTGGTGATTATTTGATGGCGAAAATTGCAAGATGGATACGAACACACAGACCTGTTAAAAATTTAACAAATTAGTGAAGTCATTGGTATATCTGCAACGTCAATTAAATATAAGAAATATTAGCTCTCTCTCTCTCTATCTCTCTCTCTCTATATATATATATATACATACATACATACACACACACACACACATATATATATATATATATATATATATATGCACACACACATATATATACATATATATACATATACATACATATATATATATATATATATATATATACACACACATATATATATATATATATATATATATATATATATATATATATATATATATATGCAGTTATATGTGGCACCATGCATAGTTAGCGAGCTGAACAGAAATATTCATAAATATATGATTTGTTTTTTTACGGTTTGTCAACCATTTGATAATTATTTAGGGCTGAAAAATATTTCGGGGTTAGGAATAATTCTTTCTTTACATTCAAGCGATCTGGGAGAAAGAAAGTGAAGACAGAAGAAAAAGAAAAAAATAAATAATACGAAAACAGGTCATAAGCGAGCACACACACGCTCGGCTGACACATAACAGATGTCGAAAGATATCCAGGTCAAGCACTTGACCTACTTCCGTGTCCACGAAAAATGGAAGTTTGTTATCAAATAGTTGAAGAAACGAAGTTTGGGGACAATGAAAAATATGATAGGTAACAGGTGGGAAGTGTATCTAAGGATATGAAGACAAACCATTAATACGAAAACATAGACAATTTCCAGAATTGGAAAAAGCCACACAAGATGATGTTCGCTGAAAATGTTTTTTTTTGAGATAATGAAAATTTTTATTATCGGCCCTTTGGCCGGGAAAAATGAAATATTTTTATTCGTTCACGGAAACGCCAACAGGTCTGAGAAATCCCTTTCTTAGGTCATATCCAATTAGCGATAAACTGCTTGACAAATACCACGCGTTAAAAAAAGCCGAGAGCGTCATCTCGGTCGTTCATGATAAAGGCGATTCAAATTTAAATCTTTGTTTTTTTTAAGCAAGGTGTTTCTTTCCCCAGAACAAAACCACGGATTGTCCACGCCCGACTAAAGACGTCATTGGCTAGATGGGATCACATGACACACGAAGGAGGAGAAAGATACCCGACCAGGACCTCATTGGCCGAGAGCGGTCACGTGACGCACGAGGAGAATCGGTCGACGCCCTTGTCAGAAGTGTATGTGTGAGGGGTCGATACGAAGAAGCGGGGAAGTTGGTATACGCCCCTCAGAGGCACAATAAGGAGGTGGGAGTGAAAGTGAGTTACCGAAAATGGAAAATCCCTAACCAGAAATAAGAAGGGTGGATACGTATTTAGAATTATCAAAAGAGAATCCCCGACGCCAAACAGACCCACCCCAGTTTTGACGGCGTCAATAAAAGCGGGACCCCAACCGACAGAAATCAGAGTTTGCGCCGCGGACGGCGAGAGAGTTTGAGCACGGGCGGCGGGCCCGGTTCATTCGCCCCCTTGCGGGCAAGAGAGGCCAGTTCGTTTGGCCTAAGTGAAGAAGTTCGTCCAACCCAAGCCGAAGTGAAGAAGCTCGTCCAACCGAAGTCGAAGTGAAGAAGGTCGTCCAACCGAAGCCGAAGAGAAGAAGTTTATTCGCGCAACGACGGCGGAAATGAGTGACCAGCAATTCAGACTCTGAACAGAAGAAGTTTGAGAGCGGACGGCGAGAGAGTTTGAGTTGGAGTTTGAGCCATGAACGACAAGCAGAGATGAGCGCCCAGCGTTGAAACCGCGTCAAGATAGCTGACCAAGATTCACGCACACTTCTGGATTCTTCTTCAACCAAGAACAAGTAGTTTGAAGAGCGACTTAGAATCAGACCACAGAAATAAGTTTGTTTCGACTTTCGTCCAAAGACACACCGAAACACAAATTTCTTAGAGAGCAGACAACTGGAAGCCTTAAAGTTGCCTAGTAAAAGCGTTGTGCCACAATCCACAGAACGGGTCGGGAAGTAGACATAGTCCTATGTACCGAGCAAATAGACATAAAAGTTTATTATCTTTTTCTTGATGCGTTGGACCTTGTGAGTTTTTATTTTATTTCTTTTTTTTTTATACATAATTGTGTGTTATCACCCCCGTTAGACTCAACTTGCATTACAGCCCCAAGCTCTGTTTGATCTCGTCTGTCTAAGATCAATTCACAACGTGGGTAGGCAGACCGGAGATCAGTGCAGTTACCCTGGTAACCAGGCGTTGGAAGCGGGTTGAGAACGACGAGGCTGGTATCAATCTAACCAAAGGGTTGGAACATCACGTTTGGAGCACCGAGGAGCGAACAGCTGACGCCGCGGCAAAGATGTCACAACTGGTGCTCTCCGTGACCAGGATATCAGAGCCTGGGGAGCACGTGACGTCACAACTGGTGTCGTTACCATAGGATCAGAATCCTGGACCACGTCACGTCACAATTGGCGCCGCGACCGGGATCGAACGACATCACATATATATATATATATATACATACACATATATATATATATATACATACATATACATATATATATATATATATATATATATATATATATATATATATATATATATATATATATATATATATATATATTATATATATATATATTGTATATAGTCGTAGTTCCTCGTCTCTTCCAGTGTATATCACTCCACGAGTCTCGTTAATAATTTCTAGTTGTCAACGATTAGTCTGATTAAGGATTACCTTCAAAAAGTGTGACAATTTTGGGAAGGAATATATGGTTTTATCTTTTTTTAAACTATTTACAAGTTATGCGGTATGCATTACACTTGTTTCTTTGTGTTTTGCAAATTTGCCATCATGAATTACAATTTTCTAGGTTACTGATATTTTATCGCAATCGAACACGTAAAATTAGCAAATATTTGTTTTCTTTCACAATTTGTGAATTATATTTACACACACACACACACACACACACACACACACACACACACACACACACACATATATATATATATATATATATATATATATATATATATATATATATATATATATATAAGTTGTAGTAATAGGAAACTATACTCGTTTGGAAAAACTTCAGTGTCTTGATTTGCAAATAATCAAACCAATAGCAAAGTGGAAAAAAGGTATAAAAAAGAAAGAACCAAGAACATGTACGTTAGCCGAAAATAATCGTCTAGCATGCAAGATCAAAGCCCCCACAAAAAAAACCGATACTAGTACGCAAAATAATTAAATAAAGTGCTCTCTCTCACGATATTGAGTCACCACCCCCAACGAGGGTGTCATGTGGCACAAGGCCTTTTTAACGTGGGCATTCCGAGCTCGTGGGCTCGGGCAAAAATATGCCTATTGAACCCGTATTTACGGGTTCAGGGCCGGTTTTACCTCCCCGAAGGAGACTCCGCCCTTCGGCGTAGCCTCCTTCGGGTTCCTCCCGTCCGTAGGAAGAGAGTTCAACCGAGCAGTCGGTTCAAAAGTGAACGACTGACTCACACTCTCACACTCTCACACTCTCACTCTCTCTCTCTCTCTCTCTCTCTCTCACACACACACACACACACACACACATATATATATATATATATATATATATATATATATATATATATATATATATATATATATATGTATATAAAATATATAAACGAATGGCAAATTCAAACTAATCTACATGGCAACAGAGTGCCATTCACTGTAAACTTCCTTTAAAATTAATCACACAAAAACGAAGGATTTGTGGACCTATGATTCTATGGATATTTGTCCTTTTTTGGTGTGAAGAAAGCGCCCCAAATTGTGTTAAATTATTTTTGGCACACAATATACATATACCCCTGTTTTTTTTTATATACATAGTCATATGTAAATTTATTTCCTAATATAAATTTTTGACATGAAATTTAAACGATAAATATCCTGTCATGACGACCTTTCGTCAAACATTGATATAACTGATGTATCTTTCTCTTCAGTAACTTCAACCGACCTTAAAATGGGAAAAAATGTATTTGGCAACGTTTCCCCCGATTTCACCATGATATGCATTGGCATTTAGGTATAAAGGCGAAAGCAAAAAAAAAAAGGTCTTAATGGACTCGTTCATTCGCTATGATATATTGAAGCAAGAAATGTTAAAGCTATAGAATAGGAAACGTGATCATGAACCAGGTTACATTTGAATATGGAGATGCAGGCTACATTTGCTGCTATCCACACGGAAAACAGGATTAAGAAAATGGTTGAAAAGAGGAAAGGCATGAATCCAATAATTTATAACTGCAGTGATTTCATTTTCAATATGTTTAACAGTAAAACAAATGAAATAAAATCAAAACCGCTCCATGGCTGCTAGAATCCTGCATTTGATATTCGGTAAAGAGAAGGTCTCGCCTACATAAATCCAGATATGCATATATTTAGTAAAATTCTTTTTTCCGTGCCGAATTTGGTCGGTTTCCGAAAACAAGTAGAAATCATGATTTCTTCTGCTCGTCTTCAAAACAAATTGCACATGCCAATTAAAATGTGGACGCAACACAGTTTGCAACACAATTTGGACCTAATTAATTGCTGTAAATAGTATGCAAGATTAAATTAAAATTCATTAATGAATGAATTCCTCAAAAAAATAATAAACAACGTTACGGTAAACAGGTTGTGAATATATCGTAACAAATCACTTTGCATATCTTTGACAAGATATGAATTATTCAGTAAACTAATGGTTTATTTCCTAACAGTGTGTATTTACGAATTTATACAGAGAAGTGTAAATCCAAGCATACATTTTTATTTCCCATCTAAGCAGACACACAATCACATAAATGTACATGTACACGTACGTGAGAGCGCGCGCCCACACAGATAGATATATATATATATATATATATATATATATATATATATATATATATATAGGGAGAGAGAGAGAGAGAGAGAGAGAGAAGAAGAAGAAAAATAGTTTAAGGTCTGCTGTATCTATGGAATAAAATGCTCAGTATCAGAGACAGAACGTATGTAAATATAGATATAAAAAGTGAACACTGAAGTCAACAGTCAGAGGCGACAGGCTGTTTTCATGCTAGACGCAATCGTCAGGCGGCCTGACGATTGCGTCTTTGTACGAAACAGCCTGTCGCATCTGAGTGTTGACTTCAATGTTCATATATATATATATATATATATATATATATATATATATATATATATATTATAGGCATTCGCTCGAGCGCTATAGAAAAAAATGTTAATTTCAAAAACAGTAGCCGCCGCTGCTCTTAACGCACCGCTTTTCCTTAATGAATTGAGCCCTCTGTCCTTTGGCGTTGTTTTATAGACCCGTATATTATACGTTAACATTTTCCCTATCTTTGTCATGCGCCGATAACATAGAAGTTCGATCCCGGCTTGAAGCAGTTGGATGTCTAGCCACACTGATGACCTGTGATACAGCGAATCAGGCTTGTACGTTGGTGACTAATATATATATATATATATATATATATATATATATATATATATATATATATATATATATATATATATTAAAACGAGACCTGTGTTTCCGTTCTTTACAAAAGATAGGTTGTCCTACTTTCATAAAAATTTGGTTGTGTGCAAGTTCAAATGCTGTTGTCACGCGACATACATAGGACGAAGCAATCTGAGGTTGGAGACGCGAATTGAGCAGCATTTTCCCGCCTATTTGCGTTCTGGTAGTATTAGGCAATCTATAAGAAGAACTACTCAAACTTGTCCATGTGTCTGCAATCGGTCAGCATTTGCTCGACAACCATGCTTGTGCCTCTGAATATGAAGACACGTGGTTTTCCGTTTAACACAGGGCTCGTACAGAAGCTGTTTTTGGAAGCTGTTTTTATAAACTGTCATCAGCCGAGCCTGTGTAGACAAAAGGAACATTTTTTTTACGTTTCTTGAGTTTGTTGGTGTGTTTGTGAGTGTCCTTTTTCTATTTTATACTCTTGTGGAACTGGTTATATTTTTCACCCCCTCTTGTTCGATTTTTATTTTGTGTAATTAAAATTTCTTTTAATCGCGTTCCACCTTTTCCTCCTCATTTACCTTATTGAGTGTGTCTTCATTTGTATTTATGTATTGAATTCAGTAACAACAATTGACCAAAGATTATTAAATTCGTTTGCATTAAACAAAAACAACTATCCATTAATAAAATTAGCTATAGTCTATAACTACGCTTTTTTATCATTTCGCCGCAAATAAGGTAATAAAGCCGCTAAGATGCTAGAGCTTACTGTGAGAGAATATGAGAAAAATATTGCGTTTTTAAGGAGAGAGGCCAATAATCGAACATGAGTTAAGAAGACAGGTGATAAGGAATAACGATGCATGTAAATCTCTGAAGTTCAGATTATACGAGAAATCAAGAAAACAGATGAGACTAATCCAAGCCAAAAAACGTGAGAAAAGAAACTGTTAGCATAGAACTTACGGTTATATGTTGTTATTTCAATTTTAAAATTATGCATATTTTACACGTCTTCTGATATGACTGATAACGTTGTAGTTAGACGTTGTTGACATATTCTGCGCTTTTATGTAGCAGATTATTTTTATTTAATATTACAGTACTTATAGTAATGAACTACTTAAATCCTTTTTTACTTTCTTTTCTTTTTTGCGTTTGCACCTTACTGAAGAAGACTCATATGCTTCGAAATCTTTTGCATTTTTTTTTGCATCTGCTGTAGTTCCGATGTGCGGAATTAAATTCGTTGTTTGGTAAAGTTTCAGCCGAAACTCATGTTGATGTATACGGCCACAGTCTAATCAGATTAGACATTGCGGCTCTGTTTTCCTTAGCTTTTTACGGGGTGAAGTTGTTATGACCACACCCAAACATTTATTTTTATTTCACAACTTTCTTTCTCTTAGTCCGGTTGTCAGTCAAGCCTAAAGAGCACAGTTTTCCTTGCTTTTTTAACCCATACCTGATGAATGAGAAGAATTGGGTTCGTTCTTTCCTGCTAGAGTGAATTTGAACTCTACTCACCGAGACCTCTTTCCGTGTCTATAGCCGCAACGCTTCTCACACAATCTTCATTAAGTGTGCATTCTTTTTGCTTAAGTTCTGTGCCGTACGTGCAGTGATTTGATATCTTCTTTCTTGTCAATGGAGACAAGAGCCTATTTTCGATTTTGTAGATTTCAAAACAAAAATAAAATATAGTTTAATTCCAGTTTCTTAGCTTCCACTCTGATCGAAATAGCATTACTGTAAAAAGCTCTCTTGTCACTAAATTATGACTAAATCCAGAGATGATAGAATATCCCTGATCTGGTTTAAAATGTTCAAAATCATTTCTTTTCTTTATGTCGTATGATCACATTCACCAAAGGCTAACACACACAGAGAAACACGTACACACAGATAAAGAAAGCGAAAACGAGAGAGATGTATGCACACATGCACAGCCGTAGTCATACGCGCACAGAGAAATAAAAGCGATGAAAACGATAGCTCTTCTCTGCAACCAATATTTTTGCTGAATGAAGTTATCTGCCTTGATCCGATTACGTCATTTATCATTTGACGTGCATATTACGAAAATGTGATGTAAGCTTCGTAATATTGATTCGCAATAGTGAAGTTACTTTTTTTTTGTTCAGCACAATCTCACACATCAATAGATTTGAGCTTAAATGGAATTTTCTCAACTACTCTCTCACACCCTTCTTCACACTACAGTTTTCAGTACTATCGATCTATCTATCTATCTATCTATCTATCTATCTATCTATCTATCTATCGAAATGTATACAGTTTCTTCCACGTAATCCTAAAGCAGAGCGTTGACTTAACGGAAATGGCGGAAAATGAAAAAGGACATAAGATTAATTTATATTGAAATTATTTTGTCCGAATTTTTGTCTGCTTTTTTCGTTCCGGACAATCTCATGCATTAATAAAGTTGAAGGTAAACGAAATTTGTTCATTTGTTTTCACACCATTTTCCTTCGACCAGACTCTCTCTAAATCAAGCAGTCTATTTATTTATATAACTACCTATTATATATTTATTTTTCTCAATGAAAATAGCTTCCCCGCAATACGAATATAAAGCCTAAATGTGGTTAAACGAATAAGCATTACGAATAATTTATATTGAAAATATTTTGCCGGTGCCTAAATTCGATGCAATTAAGTATCTTGATTTTTGTTGTAAACAATTTTACATATTAATGCAGTTGAAGTTAAAATGTAATTGACACTTACAAAGTCAGTAATTTTTTCGCTCACTTTATCTATATATCTCACCTATCTCTGTCTCCCCCTGTCTCTCTCTCAAGCATGTTTGGTTAAATAATATAGACGTATTATGCATATTTATTTCCGTTTTAATCACTTCAAGTTTACGAATTAATTTCTTAGAAGCTGTAGAAAATTGATTAAGAAAAATTCAAAAAATTTCTCTCAGATAATTTTTATTTTCCCAAGTACTTTCAATCTCATCTGAGACCATATGTTGATATGTTATACATTAACACAGGAAATTAAAAACATTTTTTCGTCGCTATGCAAGGGAGCTAACTGATGCGATTTTTTATTTATTTTTTAAAGTTTTTTTTTATTGTAGTATTTAACTTTAATATCCTTTTATATAACGCTTTGCTGCTGCAAGCATTGAAGAACACAATAAAGCTCATTAATTTTAATTACTTTTTAGATTTAAAATATTTCGGATGGTGAGATGCTTATGGGGACTTCCTTGAAATTGAATTGGAGGAAAGCGTCTTTTTGGAATAGCGACGATAAATGCACAAATAAAATCAATACTCTCATGAGAAATATAAGGCCAGTAGATCTTCTCAATATTTTTAATGACAATAAAATTTATTAATCCTATTTACACTCTGTCTCTAACTTCTAACTTCGCTTGAAGATGGAACAGAGCTTGATACATTAATTCAATTTAATTCAAATAATTATATTGAAGTTTTCAGCTCTTGTTTTGAAACATGAGAACTCTTATGCAGCGATGGAATCATATTTTTAAATATAATTTTGGATTGTTTACCTAAAGAGTTCTTTCCTATTTTCTATATATTTTCACACACACACACACACACACACACACACACACACACACACACACACACATATATATATATATATATATCTGTGTGTGCGTATGTGAATGTGAGAGATAGATAAAAATAGTCTTATATTTCAGCAACTGTATATGAAAATGCTTTTCTACTGTCCGGCCAAATTTCTACGTCATACGGCTTTATCTAAACGAAAAGGTTCGATAAATAATCAATATATATATATATATATATATATATTACTTCCCGCGCTCGTGTATTATTGTCACACATCCAAAAATTTTGGACTACACCGTTTGAGCATTTTTTTCTATTCAACGTTGACTTTTGACATCGCATTAATATAGAGTATTTTATGCTTCATCATATCTATCTATCTATCTATCTATCTATCTATCTATCTAAATGGCTTTCATACTTATCTATCTGTCACTCTATTCATACATATCTATTACTACTCATACATATGTATATATATATTTATATATATATATATATATATATATATATATATATATATATATATATATATATATATATATATTTATATATATATATATATATATATATATATATATATATATATATATATATATATATATATATATATATATATATATATACAGATGATATATATATATATATACATATATATATATATATATATATACATATATATCTATATCTGTATATATATATATATATATATATATATATATATATATATATATATATATATATATATATATATATATATATATATATATATATATATATATATACATATATATATATATATATATATATATATATATATATATATATATATATATATATACATATATATATATATATATATATACATATATATATATATATATATATATATATATATATATATATATATATATATACACATGTATATATATATATATATACATCATGTATATATATATATATATATATATATATATATACATATATATATATATATATATATATATATATATATATATATATATATATATATATATATATATAGATATATATATAGATATATATATATATATATATATACATATATAGTATATATATATATATATGTATATATATATATATATATATATATATATATGTATATATATATATATATGTATATATATATACAGATATATATATATATATATATATATATATATATATTCATATACATACATATATATATATATATATATATATATATATATATATATATATATATCAGACACATGTATACATACATACATATATATATATATATATATATATATATATATATATAATATATATATATATATATATATATAATATCAGATTGGTGGATCAAATTGCTCTGATCATTTGAACATTATTTCTCGAAGTTATTTATTTACTTTCGGAGAATGCCTATCTTAAATCAAGTTTTTTTTTTTTTATGTGTGGCTAACTTCGGTCAATTCAAAAACTGTCCAGTACACTCGAGCAAACACACGCTGATATTACTCGACCTCACTTCACTTACTTCAATGAGGTAAATGTTGTCGTAGTTTGGAATCCCCAGGAAGGGATACCTTCTCCTATTTCAATTAAGGAGATAACCGATACTCCGTTTTCATACCCGCCAAAAGGCCGCGAAGTTATTTACTTGATCCCGCTTATTATGAGAGGATGTGTTACAAACGTTTTTATACAAATGGATCAAAGAACAGAAACTGCCCA
Organism: Acanthosepion pharaonis; assembly: GCA_903632075.3. NCBI lineage: Eukaryota > Metazoa > Mollusca > Cephalopoda > Sepiida > Sepiidae > Acanthosepion > Acanthosepion pharaonis. The sequence continues at coordinate 3,408,743 of CAHIKZ030001746.1, read as the reverse complement.
AATCCCCGTTACAACTTTCACGCTGGCATCGATATTACATCGATCCCATAGATTGCAATGAGGAATAGGTTGCCGCAGGGTTGTTATTCCCTGGAATCGGGTCCCTTCTCTCATCTCAAATTTTCAGCAAACAGATACTACGCCTTCATTCCATGATGCACAGCAACGACTCAGTGTTATGGAAACAAAAAAAGGCATTTATACGCAGCATCAGAAAAAGAAAATTGAAATATCTTGGCAGTTAATGAGAAAGAATTCTTGGAAAATATGATGCACACAGGACATATAGAAAGTTATAGGAACAGAGGAAAGCAGCGTATAACCTACCTCAACAAGTTGTGTAAATTGGCAGAAAAGGGATTACGAGAGATACCACAAAGATAATATTTACTAAGGGTTACAAAGGACAGGAAGCTCTAGGGCGTTATAATCTCACAGTTTCTGGCGTGGGTGGGGGGACACGACACCTAGAATAAATGATCTGATTCTCATCTATAACAACTTTCGTATTATGTTTTTTAAATAATCAGAGCGATATTTCAAAATGAAAATAACAGAAATCTTAATAGTGTATATTGCAGAAATGTCAACCAAATGCAGAAACTTCTAAAATCGTTTCAAATCATTGCACTTACTTTTCTTTGAATTACTTTCTTCGTTTTCCGTTTTTAACTTGTCGGAGTTAGCTCCTCCTTAATTTCTCAAATTTTCACTAGAGGTCACTCTCCCTATACTATAACTACTGGGTGACTTCTCGCCTCGTTCCCTTTTACATTTCTTTTGTTATATATAACAGCACCCTCCCCCACGAGGGATGTATGTGACACAAGGCCGAGTTTACCGCATAATCGGGTTCATGGTTTGTCTACCTCCCCAGATGAAACTTTGTCCTTCGGCAAAGTCTCGTCCGAGTTCGTCTATGTTCAAGGCAGAGAATCTGAGAGTTGAACAGGCGAAGACACTGTCCGTCTTCATTTAAGCAACTACAATGTAAGCTATCTTAGAATGTCCCCCTCTTCCCATTTGTGGGAGACGCCATGAACATTATAAACACATACACAAACGTACGAACATTCACCAAAGAAGAGGCACCAATGTTTACACACATACATATGTTATCGTTCATTGTAAAAAATTTTTGTTTAATATATATATCGGTTTTGTTTGTCTTTTTAACATCTTCAGTTGGACTTTTAATATTCTACCCGGAGTTACACCCGTGTTTCTAATACAACAACACGCAAACACACACGGTCCCCTACAAACTTATTTTTTAAAAACTTTATATCTATGCACACAACGACTTTCATTATGTGCGCACTGTGTTTCAGAATATTCTAGAATCCTATCTAATACTGCTAGTTCATCTCTCAATAGACACATTCAATTTGATCAGCCTTGTCTTTCTCGAGCCAAATTCACCCGATGTCCATGTTGACTGCATGACCGCTTTTTGACCTTTGTCCGCTCTATCGCGTTCATAGGGTCGTAAGTTCATTGGCCGCTACTTCTTGATTCGTCGTATTCCCATGTCACTAATCTTGATGATCGATTAGATTATTGAGTTAGCTAAGTAGTCTTGGTGGACGACTTCCTTCACTCTTCTTATTCGCCACGACTTCACTATATTTATTTTGATGACGAGTATAATTAATGCGAAAAAAGAAAGATGTACATGTCTAACAAAATATTCAAAGTAGATTAAAACCTGAGTAAAATAAACCAAATAAATAAAGACTGCTGCCTTGTAGCTACTTCCAACTTGCATTCAAGCTGACCTTCACACTTTCCCTGACATATTCCGTGGTAATCGGATTTTTTTTCGTCTTCAGTTGACGTCATCTTCTGTGTTTGCCTTTATTCTCCATTCTTAGACAAAATAAACATTAAAATATTTCCTTTGGCAGAAGAAATAACTGACATCGTGAGAATTTGAAAATGTCGTCATATAGCATATTGTTTCTAACTCTTATTGCGAAAATTCTTTACTTTCAGGGTTAAAGAAAAGAAAGATTATATTCAATGTCTTTTTTCATCGTGTCTAGTAGAGAAAAATAGAAAGAAACGGTTAACTGTGCTCTTATATTTAAAAGCATATTACTGGAATGTTACGTAATATCAATTCTCTTATGCGACTTAAAATAACAGAAATGCAGTTCCGAGAAAGAATGCGAAGAATATCATGGACAGAACATGTGAGCAATGATTAAGTTTTCCAGATGAAACAAAAATTATACTTATAATTAATTCCAGAAAGAAAAAAAAAATGAAGGGCACATAATGAAAAAAAAGAGGGCTTGGAGAATTTGATACTCACAAGAAAGATTGAAGGTAGGACAGAGGAAAACAACGCATAGCCTACTTGACGGGCTTGAGTAAATAGTTGGACGGACAGTGATTACGAGAGATAGGAAAAAAAAGACAAAATGCAGAAGAGAATGTTGTAGAGAAAGTGGTAAGAAAATGTTATTTATACTTAACATCAAAAAGAGACTTTTCCAGGGCACAAAATGAGGAAAGAGTTAGGAAAATCCGATACTCACAGGGCCGATTGAAGGCAAGAAAGACAGAGGAAAACGAAGCATAGCCTACTTGACGATCTTGAGTAAATGGTTGGATTAACAGTGATTAGGAGAGATAAGAAAAAAAGACAAAATGTATGAGCGAAGGTTTTAGTGAAAATGGTAAGAAAATTTTATTTACACTTAACATCAAGAAGAGAGAGTTGAAATTTCTATGGCACATAATGAGGAAACAGGGCTTGGAAAATCCGATACTCACAGGACAGATTGCAGGCAAGGGGGGGCAGAGGAAAACAACGCATAACATGCCTCCGGAGCTTATGTAAGTAGATGCCAGAACAAGGATTAGGAGCAATAACAAAAAGACAAAAATACAGTAGAATCCTTGACAATCGGACTAAGAAGGCCTTCCGGATATAAAAAAAATTGGTTAGAAAGTTCGGATATGAGGGGTTATACTGAGGTTATAATAAAAGAACTGAAATTTGATTTAACATTTATTTTCACTGTTTTATAATAAGCAAAATAATTAATGGTGGGTGAAATATTACGGAAATGATTTTAAGGAAGAAGAAATAAATTGTGTAATGCAAATTCAGTAAATTAAGTATGTCACGTATGCTCAACAAATAATATAAAGATGATTTTTAATCACCGTTGCTATAGCGGGTAATAATATTTTTCCAAAACGTACAGCTGGTAATATTATTTTTCCAAAACGTATAGCTGATGATAATATTTCTTCAGAAACGTATAGCTGGTAATATTATTTTTTTCAAAAACGTATAGCTGGTAATATTATTCTTTTCAAAAACGTATAGATGGTAAAGTTATTTTTTTCAAAAACGTACAGGTGGCAATACTTCTTACAAAAAAAAAAAAAAAAAAAAAAAACTATAGCTGATATTATTTTTTTCAAAAATGTACAACATTATTTTTTCAAAAGGAAACTGGTAAAACTACGAGCGGTGCATGCAAAAAATATGAATGTTTTAAAAGAGGAGAAAATGGCTCTTATAATCGGAAAATGGCAATTGGAAACTTATGGGATAAATAATAAGGAAATAGTCTTTTAAAAATTTGATACTCATAGGACATATTGAAGTCAACGAAGCCAGAAAGAAACTGCTAGTAAACTACGAAACAAACGTTTGCAAATGTATGGCAACAGAGGAACTCACAGTGAGAGTAAAAAGCTAAACTGTACTAAAGAGTAGTAAAAAAAAAACATTATCTCTCATCTCTTTAAGAGACACGGCACACGAAAGAAATCCCTTCAGGCTCGTCACAGATGTATTTGTCAAAATTTTCGAATGCTCACCAAGGCCCAAGAGCCATTTGAGATAGATGGTTGCTGAAGAGGTTTTGTTGTGCGCGGGAAAAGAAAACTGTTAAGAAACGTTGTTTACGAGGATATGTTGGACAGTTAACCGTTAAGCCTGGAGTTGAACAGGTTAGCAATGTAGCCATTTTGGAATGCATCCTCTCGGGAGACGGTTCCAGAAAGTACGAGTAGAAACCAATATAGTGGGATTTCTTACAAACAGAGTAAGAAGGGAATGAGGCTGGCTCGCCTCAGTGTAAGGGGATAAGTCTCTAAGATTTCAAGCGAATAATATGTTTTTTTATTGTTCTCTAGCCTAAATAATTTAATTATTTTTCTCATATTCATTCAGAATTAGTCGACCCCAACCCTTCCTGCTCTTATTGGCTTTATTGCCTTACTTGGAGCGAAATGATTAAAAACAGGTTTAGTAAATAATACGAATATTTATTCAGATTTTCAGGAAATATTTATATGCACATAACAGCACTTGGGTTTCAGCAATAAAATAATTATTTATAAAAATATCCAGACCAAAAGGCCATAGAAATATATATATATTTCATTCACATAATATCCCTTATTTATCAATAAATCATGATTTCTTTTATTTGACATGCTAATATTGGCTCTTTCATATTCATTCATCAGTTTTTCTTGGTTTTGTTGATGTCCTTACAATTTTGCCATTCACGATATTTACAGTAGTTTTATTTTATTACTTCTGCGTAATAATTTATGGTTTAATATCATTTACCATTTTCATATGCATCTTTTTTTTTATTAATAAACGACAGGTTTGCGTTTGCTTAAATATCTAGAGACACTGTGGGTCATTTCATTAATGTGTCTGTCTTTGAAACCTTTTTTCGTAATGCTTGCAATATGCAGGTTTTCGGAATCGTGAAGGAATATTGTCTTGCAAGAACACACTCTGGAATCAAATAGATTTTATTCAGATCTGTCAGTTTTTTTTTCTTCTTTTTTTTAACAGCATATCAACCCCTTACTGGCCGTGATGCCGAAATTTTATTCTCTTATTAGCTTTGGTAATTTATTTTTCCAGAAATATATTACTGTTAATTCTTTTGTACTAATAACGTATTGCTGGTACTTTTATTTTTTGACTATGAAAACATATTGCTGGTAGTGTTTGAACCCCAATTTAGGGGTTCATTTCTCATAGCTGGGACCCTAATTGGTGACACCACCCTGTACCGGGTGAATCTGGGAACAAGAGCAATTAAGAAGCGATTACACGCTATTCAAGCCCCCCGATCAGAATCTGCCGGATGTTGTCTATTATCATTCCTTAGAACGAAATTCCGATCTCACAAAACGTACATAAAATTACAATACGTGCCTGCATTTATCGTGTTAACTTGATCAATTTTGAAGGTACCCGACATGAGAGAGTGGGCCAATATCTGCACTGGAAAATCTTCAACTTCTACGGGAAGAAAACAGAAAGAAACTGGTATGAACACCACCCAGACCCGGTTACGGAGATAGGACCTGTTACAATTCTATGGGATTACACAATACACACTGACAGAACAATCAAGGCCAACCGGCCAAATATTGTTATTAAAGACCACAAACAAAAACGATGCCTCCTTATTGATATGGCAGTCCCTGCTGACTGCAATGTATCTTTGAAGATATTCAAAAAGTTGTCAAAGTACAAGGACCTTGAAATAGAAATCTCGAAAATGTGGCATATGGGAACATCAACAATCCCTGTTGTAGTTGGAGCCCTAGGACTGGTTGGAAAAGATTGCAGTAGACTAATTGAAGGGATTCCTGGAAGTCCATGCCTCAAGGAGATACAAAAATTTGTTCTGACAAGTACAGCCCACACCTTACGAAGGGCTTTATCTATGTAATTTAATTTAATTTTTTTGTCAGTGGAAAGTGTCATGACGCCATTTCTAACCTTAGGTCCCTGGGCGGGACCCGGAAAGAAATGTGTAAACGCCAGAAATCAAAGAAAATAAATAATAATAATAATAATAATAATAATAATAATAATCCAAAGCATTAGATTAACTCCACCACATTGAGTTATAAGCCATCAGGTCGATTCAATGGAGCAGTACTTTCATCACGAAAAAAATCTGTCAACAAATCAAATTTGGTGTACTTCATTACAAAAATGGAACTCTTTCATTAAGATTATTTACATTAATTAAAATCAGAATATTTTACTCATCTTTGTTGTTTTTACCACAACTTTTCAGTCCATTCCCACAACCTCACGCCGGCCTTCATTAAGCATTTGTTGATCAGTGTAACCATCAGAGAATTTTGAGCTGAACACTTTATTTAATCTCCGGATATACTTATCGAGATATAGCTTATCTAGTTCTTATCTAATACTGATCAATTAGTGCTCACCATGATCCCTCTGAACTACCTGGATTTTCAAGAACCTGATGTAGGCCGAAGCGTACACCAACCGAAATATTGTAATAACAACAACAAATATTAAGACTACAGCCCGTTTTAAATAATGTTAACTACTCATACTAAAAATCCATATATCATTAAAATTAAGTTTACTTAATGGTCTTCGTTTTTTTCTTGTTATCATTCATTGTAATCTCTATTCATATCCTAAATATCAACTTTTTTATATATTGTAGGCCAATCAAATTCCGTGTTTAATTTTAACGAATTTAATGTTTTATAAATCTACTTTGAGTCCTTTGAAATCATTTTTTCTTATTTTACTAATGATAATTTCTTTCTGTTTTTTTTTTTGATGAATTCTTTTGGGATCAATAAAATTCAATATTTTTTTATATAATGAATAAAATTTAATTCCTTTCGTGTATATGAAAAAGCTTATAGCAGATACAGAATTCAACTTGCTTATTGGCTTGTATAAGTTGTATAAATTTATGAGAAATTCATTTTTCAACATTTTAAATAAATTCCTTTAAAGAAAACATAGATAGATAGATAGATAGATAGATAGATAGATAGATAGATAGATAGATAGAAGGAAAAGGAGATTGACAGGGAATACGAAATGATATAAGCAGATTGTAATAGCTTCATATGGACATCCAAGAGACTGGATTGATAGATATATAAATAGATAGTCGAAAAACTAGATTATTTAGAGAGATGAGAAAAACAAAAAAAAATAACTCCTCAAGTATATATCACTCTCCCTTTCTCTGTGTGTCTTTAACGCTCTCTGCATATATATATATATATATATATATATATATATATATATATATATATATATTAAGCAAATTGATATGAATTGCAGAAATGTGACAAATAAATAACTGTAAGCAATAAGAGGAAGACAAAATCTAAATGGTTCTACAAGTTCCCGGATAAAGAAAAAAAAAAAAAACAATGAGTTAATAAATAGCGTATCGGTTAGCCAATATTTTCCTGCAAATGTTCCGGTAATATAATCTCAGAACAAAAACGTCCGTGGCCAAAAAAAAAAAAAAAAGTCAAAAGTGGCGAGTAGACACGAAGAACAATGAAACATTGCAATTATTGTGATTCCCAGACTTGAACCTAATTCGATTGAATAGATGACTAGCCTATCGATTTTGCCCTACAAATAGGGGTTCCCAATTTCCTGGCTTGTGATTATAAGTTCTGTGACCTTCCCTGGAGATGTTGGCTGAGTAGAGCCCGTACTTATTTAACATTACCTACAAATGTGACATGTTTTGCATCTGGCAATGTCAGGCCTGTCGCTGGATTTTTCTTAAGTTTTCTTAGACGATTTCCATTTGGTGTTATCTTATGTTTGATACATAATCATTTCTTTGTTTTCTTCACTGCCATCATTTTAGATAAAATAGAAAATACTGTGGCTACTATAATAAGCGATACGTTAAGATTCGATTCGATTCTAAGAGATATTCGTTTCAGTGAACACATTTCTTATTGTGCCTTTGGTGTTACTGCTAATTTATTTATTTTAATTTATATGCCTCTATGATTTGTCCTTTCTGAGTGGAATGAATATATTTACCAGAAAAACCGTTATATTCTCTTGATATTTATGTATTAATTAACAGTTGAATTTCGTTAGAAACAAAGACATGGGTTTTGAACAGCTATGTAATACCAATCTTGCAATATGAGAGTGAATGCTGAAATCTTACTTCATGTATGAAAGTACACGTAAGGAAACAAAGATTCGAAAGGGTCTAAGAAAGAAAGGAGAGGTAGAGGATGAGATAAAATGACCAGGTGTTATCGTCTGCTTCAGTGAAATAAAAAAAAAACTTGTCAGATTTGAATTTTTCATATTTATATAATGATCTGCATGATGCTATTATTTCCATTGATTTCTGTTGTTTACAAATTGCCTTCTCGGCTCTGACCAGAGGCCTAAGGTCAGAAATTGCATCATGAGTCTTTCCACTAAACATTATTATTCAAAAAATAATAAATAAAAATAAATATGAAATAACATAAGATCACACATATTTTGCATAGATTAAGACCTTCGTAATTTTCGAGCTGTATTTTTGAGAATAATTTTTTTTTAATATATTTCTTTAAAGCATGGGTTAACAAGGGTCCCTTATATACGTATATTTTCTAATCAAAACCGAGGGATCCAAACACAAATGGAATTATTGATGTCCTTATTTGCCACATGTTTTAGATTCCTACATTCCCTTGTATTTTGATAGATATTTGAAGATCTTCAAAGACACATTACTATCTGCGGGGACTGTTATATCAAAAAGAAAGCACATTCTCTTTTTGTGGACTTTGATTGATCACTATGCTTGGGCAATTAGCTTGATTGTTGTGTGCATCAATGTCCCATGAAAGGGTTACAAGTACTATGTCTCTAACGAGGTTTGGGTGGTGTTTATACCATTTACTTGCGGGTTCCGGAAAATTGCATATTTTCCAGTGCAGATATTGGTCTACACTGTCATGCCAAATTTCATATTCACTTGATGCTAATGCTGCTCAACCTGATAAGAGATTTTCAGTTCTTTCTAGATATTAAGCACAGAATCTGCATTTCGGGTTAACACAATTTTTAGTATGTGTTCTTGGTAATTTCTAGTTACCAAACATTAGTGCTGTGCAGCAAGAATAAAAAGTTCGATTTCACCTTTTAATTCTGCCCTCCGTAATCATATGTATGGTGTTTGTTTGTTTGTTTAGCAAGGGAAGCGTGTAGACCAGGAAAAGGCTTATCATCAAATCGCGTCTGTATCTGGTCCATTGCATTTGTTTTTCCATTCTTTTTAGGTTCTTTATTGCTGCTGTAAATATATTATGGTTTACTTGCTCTTACCACATGATATTCCGTTTCGAATTTGTTGGCTTCGTTTATTACTGAGCAAATTTTCTTATTTTTCATTTTGTTCTCCTTCATTTTCTTCTTTTATTTTATTATTATTATTATTATTATTATTATTGTTTCCTTTGATTTCTGGTGTGTACACATTTCTATCCGGGTCCCGCCAAGAGACCTAAGGTTAGAAATTGCATCAATACACTTTCCACTGACAGACACACACACACACACACACACACACACACACACACACACACACACACACACACACACACACACGCACGCACGCACGCACTTTACATAGATAAAGCCCTTCGTAAAGTGTGGGCTGTACTTGTGAGAACAAATTTTGTATTTCTTTGAGGCATGGGCTTCCAGGTATCCCTTCATTTTATCTACTGGAATATTTTCCAACCAATCCTAAGGCTCCAATTACAACAGGGATTGTTGATGTTTCCATGTGGCACTTTTTTTGAGATTTCGATTTCATCATTATTATTATTATTATTATTATTATTTATATCCATTGAGGTATTACTAGAAGATTTTATGGGTTACCTATTTGTGATCAAATGGGAATAATTTTTCTCAATTTACAGTTCTATCTTGTATAGTTATTCTTCCTGAATTTAGTAACAATCTCATCTCGATAATTTCATATTTTACTAATGTTCCCTTTTCTTCTAGTCTTTTGTCAAAGTATTTCCGCACTGTTCTAAGTGTCCGTATAATGTTAGATTCTACTATTATCTTCATTTTCCAAATCTTCTTCTTCTTCCGAAACTTCCATTAGTCCTTTTGATTACACTTTTCTGCTGTTTTTGTATTGGGCAATTTTCTTTTTGTTTTTTGTAGTAGTAGCTTAATTTCGTGCCCAATACCAATGATTGTACGTATGAAAACGTTTCAGCTGGGAAGAACAAATATCCTGAGATTGATTTGCAATTTAAAAAATACCCCAAAGAAAATCAGGTCACAAAAAATCGACAATATGTTCCCGGGGATATATGATATTATGCGCGGTGTAATTTTATGGCTAACACACCAGTGGCAATACAATACTGCAATCCTCTGTTCCGCTAAGGATTATGGATCTGTGGACATCATTTCGTCGAAAATTGTCTTTGTTTTCCTAAGACTCAGCCTATTAATAATTCTAATATTACGAAAACTATTGTTACAAACATCTCTAGAGGTCGTTTAGCAAATTTTTATTTAGTCATTACGGTGAGGTCGGTAGTCATAGTTACCTACTTATTGTTTTGTTAGAACGGTTTATACTGAATTTAGTAAATATAGTTGAAGAAAACTTAATGTCGTCTACCAAAAGTTCCAAGAATTAGGACTCAAGATAAACCTTTCCAAAACAGAAACTAGGATCTGGAACTGGAATAAAGGTAGAGATGATACCTACACTGAATCCATCATAACATCCATTAGGTGGTTTCTGAAAATCCCCCAAAATTCAAATATCTCGGTATTTAGATCATAAGCGAACATAGAAAATTCGGGGATAAATGTAGTTTCGCTCAGCAGCGTAAATTGCTAAAACGATGACGATTCAGTGAGGACCGTCATTCTTCGAAGATTGTGGACTGTCGCTGCAGAATCACAAAGAAATGTAGCAAATAACATAAGAAAAATGCATCACATGTGGATATCAAACAGCAGCAACAACTAAAATGGATAGAACATATAACACAAAAAAGAAATGACATCAAAATATTCTGCATTATTTCAAACCAAATGTTAGGAAGGAAGCCTCCATAAATATTGAAAAGATCGATAAGAGCTATTGAACAGGAGAAACTTATTTCCTGTTCAAAAATTGTTTCATGACGATTATATTTCAGCAAACCACCTAAATTCCATTGGTGAGAAGTAAGTTCTACTCGAACAGCTTATTCTCGCGAATCACTGATCAGTGGAACAGACTTTTGAGAGGATGTTACTCAGATCACGATAATCTTAAACTATCCAAGTGTAGAATGTAACCCCCCTCTCTCCCCTCTCTCTCTCTCTCTCTCTCTCTCTATATATATATATATATATATATATATATATATATATATATATAAAAAATAATAATTCCTAATGAGCCTGGTACTACCTAGGATATATCACAAGGGATCATCAGGGTGAACTGGAGTCAATTCACCCTTATGATCCCATGTGGTGAAACCTAGGTAGGTATTACCTGGATCATTAGGATATATATATATATATATATATATATATGTGTGTGTGTGTGTGTGTGTGTGTACTAATGAGCCAGGTATATCTACCACATGGGATCATAAGGGTGAACTTACATAGGTATTAACTGTCATTAGGATGTATTTATTTCACTTTTACTCATTAGGATTTATTTATTTTATTTTTTGCTCTAATTAGCGTAGGTACTATTCTTTAACCAGGTTTTTTTTTTCTTTGTACCACGGAAGAAATCTTTCATTTGTTCAACTGGTTCTTTCTTTTTTCAAACTTTTTTTTCCTCTGAAATTTGTTTTAAGATTGTGCTATCCGTTTTTTTCCCAGCATGTTTAAATAGTTTTACGCAAACACGCACACATGGAATATCATACTTCACTTCATTATCCTTAAATGTTTAAAATAACTGGAAATTTTTAAAATGATCGACGTCTGACATGGTCACGCGACGCTTTCAAGAACGTATTCAAAAAATTTAGATTATTTTGCGTCGCCCGATGGACGAAAATTTTGACTATTTTTAAAATTTTCAAAATCTGTTCTGAATAAGACTTGTGTTTTTATGTCCATCGTATTTGTCATATTGAACTGAATTGTATTTTGATGAATATTGTCTTGAAAAAGGTTTATTAAACCGAAACGTCAGACGTCGACATTTCTTTCATTTTAACTACATTTAAGGATTTTTGTTTGTTTTTTCAAAATTTCTTCATTCTGTCGGATTTATATCCATTTACACTTGCTTATATATATATATATATATATATATATATATATATATATATATATATATATATTTCAAGTCCAACTCATTCAAGACGAACTTTAACTTGTTATTTTCTGTCCTGGAGCAACAAGTTCCTCACATTTTCAGAAACTATTTTACTTTCAAGTCTTTTTTTTTTCAAAGCCCTTTTTGACTGTCATCACTGAACCTCCGCTCTGACGTTCCAAACGTCTTACGGATTGAGTTGAATCTTTTCTATTTGATCTCTTTATCTTTATGATCCCTCTTCCTGATATGACTTCCTAATCCTGTTTTCCTCTCTACTGTTCCGTAGTTTTAAAATATATTTTAAATTCTCTTGTTCTTGATTGAATTTGAAGATGGAAGTCAGACTATGAATGCTGTTACCATTACTGGAGGCTTGAATAATTTTTTTTCCTCTCAAAATTGTTCAGTTGAGAAGAGAGTGTGGCTGACTATATATATACGTGTGTGTGCGTGTGTGTGTGAATCACACTAAAAGAGATCCAAATAATTTACCTCATACAGATGACCATTCCGTCCCTAGACATATCAATGCAAATATATTTACTTCTAGTAATTGTCTTTGCATTGATACTTTTAGTAAATGTATTTGCATAGATAAAATTTATTTCCCATAGAAGAAATGGTCCTCTGTATGAGGTAAATCTTTTCTTAATGTCACTAAATGTAATTCACTTATATGCTCTTTAATAAAAAAAAAAAATATTGAGCCCTCTTTTGTGGTTCAGTTTGAATATTTTATATTAATAAGATCTATTTGGATTCATTACCCACGTTTATTTTACCTGTTCTCTCTCTCACTCACTCTCTCTCTCTCTCTCTCTCTCTCTATATATATATATATATATATATATATATATATGTGTGTGTGTGTGTGTGTGTGTGTGTGTGTATATATATATATATATATATATATTGTGAACCGTCGGAATAATCCAGGCAAGTTCTATAAACACAACATAGAATTTGAAATATGTTAAAACTGACTAACAAAAGTGCGCTCAATATTTATTTTAATTAACCAGAGTAAAGCTTTGCAATAAGTCTCCTATAACACACACTCTCTCTTTCTTTCTACATATAAAAAGTACACTCCAAACTGATAGCATAAACAGTTTTAAAAATCCTGCGAATTTTAAAATTAAATTTCGTAGGTGAAAATGGTCATTTACTAAAGGTATTTTCTTTCCAATTGTTTATATATATATATATATATATATATATATATATATATATATATATATATATATATATATATATATATACGCACACAAGGTTAGGTCATGTCAAAAGTTTAGGTATAAAATTTCATTGAAATGCATGCTTATAATTTGTGGTAATAACGTCACGTGATCAAACGTTGAGCTTGGTCGCACCAGTATTATTGCTGATGTTACTGTGTAAACATGGACGTTCCACTAGCAGTGTGCACCAAAGAAAAACAAAGAACAGTTACCAAAATCGGCAGAGCACATACCACCTCCTTGATGAAAACTCACCGGTTCGCCATTACCACATCTAAATCTTGCTGAATTTTCTCGTCATTGGTAGAGGTTGACGCGCCTTCTGCTCCTACTCCTTCGTGCGTCAGGCTTGCCCGGCCATTTTGAAACTTGCCCGGCCATTTTGAAAGTACGCACTTCTAATCGGTAATGCATTTGGCCTTATTGTTTTAAAAGCCACCGATGAAAATTCGTCCCTGACACATATTTGACCAGATAAATCACATCATTGCTGTTTGTCCCTCGTGGTGCACACTGTTACAGAAGCAAGAAAACTGGCGTTATCAAGATCAAATGTCGATCACGTGACCACAATAGTACCAAATATAAGCACGCATGTGCAGAAGACATTGCGACAAAACTAAAGTTACTTTATGACACCAGTGCTGATAATTATTGACGTACCCAAGCATATACAATGTATTCCACCACATGTCTCTTGCTATTAACGAACACGTTGCATCCGTTACGCAACGCCCTTGTGTTCAAAATAGCAATTAACTACGCATATTATCATCTTTAAGTCATGTTATGAATCACTCATGTTAAAATACAACATTTTTAAATAATTTCCTTTTTTTAACTCTATATAGACCGCCATAGCTTCAGTACACTTTCATTAACTGATCTATTTAGCCATATCTCTTTAATTCAAACCATAGTGCATATTACTCCAACCAGAGAAATTTAAATGTGTGTTATGCTTCCAAAGTATCATATTGGTTTATAATTTGAAAGATATATATTATCAGGAGTTATTCCGTCTATGGCACTAAGTCAGTGTATGTTTTATTTGTTACCACAATAATTCGGCGTACATTAGGTTTTTATAAAGTGTGTAGTCAGGAAGTTAAAATATGCGTCATTTTTCTAATGAAAAATTAGCAAACGGAAATGAAATTCTGCTTTTTACGAAGTTTACTGGGAATGTGATGAAACCGTCAGTGCATTCGTGACTACTGATTTTTTTTTTTCTGTTTCCAAAGATTTTTTTTTCTTTCGAAAACTGCTTTATAGAGACGACGTGCTGTTTAATTATAACACATCGTACATTTTTAATGAGAACACGAGACTGAACCGCTTATACATAACATTACATTTTATTCAACTTCTAATAGCAGCGAGCTACTCATCCAAAATCTGGACCTTACATTCTCGTAAGTGATGTCTAACACACACATATAAACACATTATATATATATATATATATATATATATATATATATATATATGGCCAGTCGTATTCGAGGATACCAGTGTATTAGGGAGGTTAGCTAATCCCTATTGCACACGTTCGCTCAGGCACATTTGTGTTTGCTCATACCTCATAAATAATGAATTATTCAGTTATGATCGCCTGGAAAGAGAGGCAAAAGAGACTTTTATGTTATAGTGAAAAAATGAAAGAAAGAAGAAAGAAAGAAAGAAAGAAGAAAGAAAGAAAGACGAAAGAAAGAAAAATGATCAAAAAGATAAAGGAAAAAAGAAAGAAAAAGAAAAGGAAAGAAAGAAAAAAGAAAGAACGCTGTTTCAGGGAAATGGAAAAGTTTATAGAAACTATAATTAAATAATTATAGAAAATAAAATAATAAAACTATAGAATATGGTTTGGTTTGGTTTATTTTGTTTTACGGCATATCAACCTCAATAGGTTATTTAATGACGACATTTTTAGGATAGATTCGTATGAATAGAATATGTATTCTTTGGTAATGATTGCTTTTGTTTATTTTGTTTTACGGGATATCAACCTGAATGTGTTATTTAATACTGACAAAATTTTTTATTGCTGGTAATATTTTGTTTTGCCACAAATCTGTTTCTGGTAATATTTTTTCCTTCAGAATTGTATTGCTGGTCTTATTTATTTCAAAAAAGTATCGCTGGTAATAGTTAACTATTTTCCCATAACTGGGACCCTAACAGGTGCTACCACCCCGGGTCAGGGTGGACCTGGGAACACCAGCAATTAAGAGATGGTTCCACGCTCATCAAAGACCTCCTGATCAGAGGCCTTGCTGTTGGAATGTAGTTTATCGTTTTACCCAGGATGTGGATTTAGTTTAACGTCTTACCCAGGAAAAAAAACATAGAATGTAAAGCTAAAGATATTGTGGGATTTCACCATTCAAGCGGATTGACAAATCCGATATCACAGTTGAAATTGAAAAGCTTAAGTTGTCAAGCGATATCCGAATTAAATCTGCCGGAATGTGGGACGTTCAGGCTTCTATAGTCTCCGATATGCTTGGGGCACTGGGGTCTATGTCAGTGACCCTAAAGACCTACATTAAGAAAATCGAATGAAAGCCTAGTATCGCATTGCTTCAGAAGTCTACGCTTTTTACTGCTGTAAGTATCTGCGAAAGATTCTATCTGATTAGGGTTGTATGACTTGATAGGTAATACTCATAATTCATAGATCTTCGGTGGAAAACGAATACCTGTTCGAAGAAAAGACAATGATAGTAGTATTACTATTTCTAGTAATAATAACAATGTTAAAATAAAACAAGTACTAAACAAGCTGATGTAGAAAATAACCGGTCCTAGCAGTGGCTACGTAGTTCAGTTCAACTGAAAGTTTTATTTTTGATGGACAGGACCAATGCTTGATAAACAGAAATAAAGAAACACACATACTGAAAAAGTGTGTTCGTCAAAAATGCAGAGTCTTTGATAAATATCCAGAAACAATTAACAATCTTGTAAAAGGTAGCGTGGAATTGGTTTCCACGGATTATAAGACACGGCACGACTGATTGGTCAATATCTGCACTGGAAAATCTGCAGCACTTACGGAAAGAAAACTGCGGAGATAGGACCTGTGACAATTGTATAGTTATTTTACAATACATACAGACTGAACGATCAAAGCAAATCGCCCTGTCGTCGTGATTAGAGAGCGCAAAGGGAAAATGTGTCTTCTTATTGACGTGACAGCCCCTGCAGACTGCAATGTATTTTTGAAGTTCTTCGGAACACTATCAAAATACAAGGACCTTGAAATCGAAATCTCAAAAGATGTGGCGCATGAGGACATTAATAATTCCAGGTGTAGTTTGGAAATGGTTACAATAGACTCGCTGAAGGAATCCTTGGTAGCCCATGTCTTAAAGAAATCGAAGGGCTTTATCTATGTAAAATGTCATCATGCCTTTCTGACCTTACGTCCCTGGTTGGGACACGGAAAGAAATGAGAAGAAGAAGAAGAAGAAGAAGAAGAAGAAGAAGAAGAAGAAGAAATAAACCCTGTGTTATAATATACTTGAATATGACAGTGAATGTCACTTTCGCCCAAATGAGAATGAAATCTGCTGATTCAGATCATCCGACAAACTCCATCATCTTTCGTCCGGACATCGTTCCATTTCACATTGATATGCATGACCTTTTAACTATCAATAACCTTTTACACAAATACTAAAACGTGTCCTTCAAACCTGCCTTTGCAGCAACATGTCTACATTTAACCAATCTTTTCTTACACAAACAGACGAACATCATGAAAGCTTGGAGATAATATCGTCATTTGGAATCAGTCCCCAAGCGACATAGAAAGCATAAATGCCTGCTATACTGATATAAGTAATTGATAAGGAAAAATGAAAAGAAAATGTTATTTCAGTTAATATTATGAGGAAAATAAGAAAACGAAAAAAAAATAAAACAAAAAAAGAGTTTTACAGTGATGCGAAAAGAACTAAAGAGAGAAAAAGATGTTACGCTTGGAGGACGAGGGTGGTGGAGGGCAGATGGCTGCAGGCTTGTTCACTTCTTAGCTTTTGCCAAGAGCCACTTATGTTTAGTATAAAGTTTTTATTTATTTTTCAAATTTTATGTAAGGAATTTCTCAATTCATCACTTACATAGATACGTACGCAAGCACGCACATATGCGTGTGTGTGTGTGTGAATATTTGAATACTATTGATTTTTGGTTCATTAAGGCAGTATATTTGTCTATGTGACTTTTGATCCCAGTACAATTTACCTTCTTAGTATCAATATTACTATTCAACATTTAACGCCATATATTGATTGATACGTTATACATCCTACTCATTAAAATGAGTTTTACACACGTTGTTTTTCTATTTATGCTCATTTTTATATCTATTTATCTAACTAATCATATATATATATATATATATATATATATATATATATATATATATATATATATATAGTTGTACCAACAAGAGAATTCATTTTTTTCTTTTTAAAAAGACAAACCGCAAACGTTTTTGGTTTTAATGTATATTTCTTTCAGTATATATATTGTATTTTATTCTTCATATTTCTGCTACACGATTTTCCGGTCTCATGACCTTCTTCAGGCAAATAAAAGGAATAAATTTTAAAAGGAATAAGTTTTCCTTATATTCTTGTAATGTCTCGCGCTTCGTTTTCTGTATATGTTAGTGGGCCTTGAACTCCTTAAATAAATGTTGGCAAAAGTGAATATCCGCCTAATTGTTAATACAACCATTAAGTTTAGTATAAGAGCTGGTAATAATGCATGTGTTAATGAGAGATGTCTCCCTATCCCTGTTAGCCTGAATATGTAAATTCCCTCCCTATATATACATGTTGTCTTATAACGTCAGTCATGTATCGAAAGATACAAGATTGTCTACGCGTGTATCACTTATGACACATAACTCACTGAAGACTTTTTTCAATCAATTTATATATATATATATATATATATATATATATATATATATATATATATATATATATATATATATATATGTGTGTGTGTGTGTGTGTGTGTGTGTGTGTGTGTGTGTGTGAAAATATATAGAAAATAGGAAAGAACTCGTTAGGTAAATAATCCAAAGATCTTTAAATTTAGACACCCCAACCTTACCCTGACTTGACATCTATGGATGTAACTCTATACCGATACAAATTATTAACACCGTACAACCCTTCCTATTTAAACAATCGCTCTGGCCGTTACCATGGAAATTTTGATTTCAATAATGAATATGCTATTAAAACACGTAAATTTCAGAAATAAGTTATTCAAAAAAAAAATTCGCTTGAAGATGGAACAGAGCTTACTTTAATTCAATTTAATTCAAATGATTATATTGAAGATTTCGGCTCTTATTCTGAAACATGAGACCTCTTATGTAGCGTGTTGGAATCATATTTTTAAATAAATAATTACATATATATATATATATATATATATATATATATATATATATATATATATATATCCAATGTATCACTTTAACTCACAGACAAACAAATACATACCCAAATATAAACATCTACTTATATCTTGAATATGCTTTGCATTTTTAATGAAATTTTTTGCATGCTATGTCATTTTTTGATAAAGCACATATAAAAAAAACTGGGTTCTGCTTTCGTTATTAAACTGTTGATTTGGATGTTTGCAATAATTAATGATAGATATTCATAGAATTGAACCTTATTTAAAATAGACCTCAAACAAGTTTCATTTTAATGATTAAAATAATAGTTGTTTGTGGCCTATGTGCTTTAGTAATATTTTTCTGACTTATAATGAACTTTTCCTTTAACAATGTGAAGCATATTTTAATATAATTCATTTTAAATGTCAAATGACAAAGAAATTTGAAAGATAAATCAGTTCTCAAATCATGATCGTGAAAAGGAGACATGATCATTGAAAGTCCAATTTAATATACGTACGGACAATTTTAGAAGTGTCTATGTATATTTATCATATTTTCATTCAATTATTTAAATAATAAACGAAAACTGAAAAAATATTTAGAATTTATGGAGCTACAGTATAAATATCCACAGTTATTTTATTCCTCTGAAGATGTTTTCAGATGAGATTGAAATTACATGGGAAAATATAAACTATTTGAAAGAATATTTCGGCAATTTTTTATCATATTTAAGGCCACCAAGAAATTAATTCTTTGACTTGAAAGAATAAAAAACTAATTAAAAACTAAAGTAAATATATGTAATACGTCCCCATTATATATATATATATATATATATATATATATATATATATATATATATATATATATATATATATATATATATATATATATATATATATGTAGGTAGGTAAGTATGTATGTATGTAAAATTCAAGCTCCCGGAAGAGAATATGAAGAAGTCAAACAGCAAAGGAGAAAGGCTCAAAGAATCGATTTCGTCCTTCACCAATATTACTATGCAGTCATTACCATCGAGTTGTCTATATATATTTGTATACTAAGTCATAAATGCCTTCATCATACAGGAAGCGATCAGAGAAGAAGAAATTAAATTAATGTATACAAGATACGTTGTGATGCAATGGATATCGACACGTATATAGCAGGATAGACTCGGTTCTTTAGCCTTTGTTGGCCACCAGTCTACCAGAGAAATTAATGACAACCTACCGCTGGAAAAATCTGCTTCGTGAGTCATGTAGTGAAAGATACCTGATTGTTCAAGCTGTTATCACGTATGGAACTTAATTACTGACATAATATAAATCCGTCATCTCCGATATATATATATATATATATATATATATATATATATATATATATATATTAGCGCGAAGATTGAAAATTCAGTAATGAACAGCCACACAGATTTTTGACATAATAATGTTACACCCCTGATGATGATCTCAGAATGAGGTGAAAAGATACTTAGCAAATAAAAGTGATTCTCACTGTTAAATTGCATTCGTTTCCTTATTTGATTATAATGGACGGAAACATATTAGTAACATGAAGATTATGATAAAGAGGAGGGGACGTATTGTTTGCAATTTATTAAATTTGACATGCCTAAAAGAGAATTTGCTGTCTAAATACACACACACATATATATCTCCAAGTATAGGATTGTTGTATACGGAATAATTTCCCATAGCCAACATATACTATTCTTATTATTTATTGAAACATTATAACATAAATATTTATAAAATCACTACAAAAATAGTCATTTTGTTTCAAAACTTCTGGTGACTTATCAAGTGATGTTGTTGAATGTAAAATAAAGTGTTTTAAAAAGTTCAAATCAATGAAACACCTCTCGCTAGGGTAAATGCTGTTACATAAGCTGGAATGACTAATCAAAATACAAGTATATAAGAATTAAAAAAACTTGACAACGAACGTTAGTTATAATAATTAATTAATGCTTCAATGTTAGGGTTAAATTATACTATAAAATTAAAACTTATCAATTTTAAATTTTAAATTTAATCTATATTAAGTTTGAAATTATAATATAATTTAGACAATATATATATTCTTTATGTGCGTGGGCTATATGACTATTTTATCGCACAAATCTCTCCATGGCTGAAGAATTAGAAACTTCTATTTTGGCCATAAGAACCGAGTTTTATTCTCATCATTGTCGATTTTTCAGGGAGTTGATATCTTGATGTTATCGGTCCGAGGAAGAGTTCCCAGCGTACGGTGTCGTTGGTAAATGAGGACAAACAATACCATCGTTTGACCAAGGCGATGGGAGTGAATTTGGGTAGACAGAATTTTAATCAATGGTATGTCTATAACGATGACAAAAAAAAATCATTGTGAACGAAGGTTTGACTATACTAGCATGGTTCAAACATTTGAACACACATTGTATTTCATTCTTGCTAAACATAGTATGCTTATCATAGCATGAACCTCAGGTGGGCTCGGTATATCTTGAACAAACAAAAACGTGTGTGTGTGTGTGTGTGTGTGTGGAGGCATATGCAACAGAAATTTGTTAACCGCCTGAGCAGTCGGACATAATCGAAAATGAGCATTTCCTCATTGATCATGAATTCGCCTTCTCGCTCTGTAATTTATTTACGAAGACTCTCTCTCTTTCAGTTTTTCTTTTCATCTGTCTTTCACATCCGTCATTTCTAATTCTATTTATCTATCCTTCCCTCTTTTTTCTCTCTCTCCCCCCTCTCTCTCCCTCCTCTCTCTCTCTCTCTCTCTCTCTCAAACATATTCGCTCTCTATCTCACTCTTTCTCACATTTTGATTCTCTCTGTGAATTTCATATTTTTCGCATTTGGAAAAGCGTTCATATTTTTTTTTAAAAAGAAACACGACTTCTCAGAGGATTTTTTTTCTTGAAATGCTGAAGTGTGTGCGCAACATTCACTTTCGACTATTTTTAAAATTCATTCAATTTAATTGGATTTATTTCTCTTTCCCCGAAACCTCGCCTCAGTCTAAAAAGAATTTTCGAAAGCAAGAAATCAAAATATAATTAGTTATAAAAAATAAAAAAGAGTAGCTTGATAAGACACACACAAAAAAAGGTACAGGCGTGTGTCACAAAGACATACATACACTACTAAATATTGACTATATAGATCTCTTTTTCTCTCGCTCTATATATATATATATATATATATATATATATATATATATATATATATTATATATATATATATAGTTGTTTGATTTTGAATTAAATATATATAAGTGTTTGAGTTTGAACAATATATATATATATATATATATATATATATATATATATATATATATATATATATATATATATATATATCTTCAAAGACAAAAATTCATGATCACACATATACTTACAAGTATACGCACACCCAAACATGCTTACACACACATTGAATTGTGTATTTAGGCAGCAATCCATCTTTTATACAGTTTCATTGAAGAAGACATTTTTTCTCGCGTGCAAAGGAGACTGTTCGAAAGAGTGTTTAAGAAATTTCCAAATGAACTTTAGATACGAGCGCTTTCGGTTAATCTGTTAGGCATTATCAAGGATATTTTACTGTTAGCAGAACGTGGAATTGAGTTATAGGTTAAGGTTTCACGAGAGCTGCTGTTACGTCGTCAGGCTAACTAGACGTATTAGATTGTGCTTATGCAAACTCCCTCCCCTAGTGTTGAATTAAAATTGATGACAGCTGTAAGGCTCAATACTAAGGAATTACAAAACTTATCCTGCTCTATTTTTACAAGTAAACAAAAAATAGTCGCCGCCATATTTGGGAGGGAGTTGTTCAATTCACCCTTTCTAGACTTGACAGAATTTAAATATTTAGGACTTTCTTGTAGGTGACCAATTATTTTCAACCCAACACCGTTCCAACGTGACAAGGCTATTGATACTCTATCGATACATTCGCATGTCCCATTTATTCAACCCTTTACAGCTAAGACCCGTCAGGTGATGCACACAGGGGCAAAGCACATACTTCGCTTTGTCTTCCGTTGGTAACAGGAAGTTAAATTCGGATGGGTAGTGCTAATAATATTGTACTTAATTTATAATGGTATTGCTTCGGTCTCAGCCAAACAAACGTGGCAGATGATATAGTTTAAATTTAATATCTGTACACAGGGAATTGCAATATTGGTTATTGATAAAGATAGGCCGTCTAGTCTTGCATAGTAATCAGGCTTAGACAAGAGACAGATAAAACAAAAATGGAATATCACTGCTGTTATGGGGTCTGACGCTACACAATCTCTTTCCACGCATGAGGGAGTTCAGTAGTGTTTATTCTTTTTCGATTGATTGATTCGTTTTCTACGGCTTATCGACAATCTGCTGGCTATTTAACTAGAGAATAATTTTAGATTGTCAAACATTTTTGGATATAGTAATGGTTTAGTATTAAAAGTCTTACTAATTAACCCATAGCGTGGGGAGATGAGATAGATTTTTAACTTTCCGAAACAATCTTTCCGAGGTAAGTTCAGCATTTAAGATTATTTTAATGATAGAGTTAAAATCACAATATATATATATATATATATATATATATATATATATATATATATATTAATGGGAAACGAGACGAAGAAGTGGCAAAGAGGAAAAGTATGAAGAGAAAAGAATATTAAAAAAAAAACAAGGAGAGAGTACGAGCGAAAAAAGAAAGGGAGAGAGAGAAAAAGGGAGAGAGAATGAAAGAGAGAAAGGAAGAAACGGGGTAAAGGAGAAAGAGAAAGGGAGAAAGAGTAAAAGAAGCAACAAACAAAGAAAGAGAGGAAGAAAGAAAAAAGAAACAAAGAAATAAAAATGTGAGAAAAAGAGTGAAAAGTGCAAGCAAAGAAAGAAAGAAAGAAAGAAAGAAAGAAAGAAAGAAAGAAAAGAAGAGAGAGGGAGAAAGAAAAGAAGAGAGAGGGAGAAAGAGGGAAAAGAAAAGAAGAAGAAGAGCGAGAGAGAAGTGAGGCAGACAAAGTAAAGAAAGTGAAGCGTTCTTATAGTCTCTTGAATATCGGTAAAGAACTCAAGATCCATTTAAACAATAGTGAAACATAAAAGAACTTTTAAAAAAGTGAAATCTTTATTAAGAAGAACATCGTTGCTTCCAAAAATAATCAATTCAATGAAAACAAAATGTTGCACTGAGTAGACTTGATGTCTCTCAACATTAAACGATATCAGACGGACAAATCAAATAAATACACCAAGAAAACTGATTATTATCATTTCTCAAATCTCTTCTTGCACTTATAATTGGATGAATATTTCCTCCTTGTGTCACGTGGTTTACGTTAGAGTTTAAGTGAAAGCAAGCCAATTTCAGCTTCGCAAATATTTCTCTTGTTGATGTCATTACGTAAATATATTCTTTGGGAGTTTTATATTGTTCCACTGATAATCATGGCTTTCCACCTATGGGTAAAGCACCAGTTTCGATTCGGTTAAGTAGAATTAGTTGGTAGTCTAGGTGAAAAACAGAAGAATTAAAAACGGTAAAGAAAGCATAATAATTATAGAAATAAATTGAGAAGAAAGCCGAAAATATTCATATTTAATCACTTAATGTAATTTGTGTAAGATAAAAATAATTTTGGTTAAGCTATAATTAATTTTATGAATGAACATATCAAAATGATGGAAGAATGAAAATTCATTGCAAACTGAACAATTAACATAAATAATATTGTGTTAATAAAATAAATATATCCCATCTCCCCTCTCGCTTATAACCATCCATTACTAGAAAATAAAACGTTTTTGCGGTAAAGTTGTAATATTCAAATATGTTTTTATATCACAAATATATAGATGAAATAATATACACATATACTACCACTGATAATACAACTAAAACATACGTAGAAATTACGAGAATTTAACATATTTTTCATGTTACTAGATCTTCTGCCCAAGACTGTTCAAGAGGTAACTAGAGTTATAATATTCAATAATTCAAGAAAATTTCAAGTGATTTATCTAATTGACCGATTCTCGAGTTCTGCGTCGAAACGTTTATCGATCGAAAATTTATCGAACATCTGGCATTGGTGAGCGTTGCGCCACTAAACACTAAAGTCGGTCATTCAAATAAGTCACTTCAATTTCCTTTATTGATTGAATCAATCATTCTATCTATCTCACTCACTCGCTCTCATATATATATATATATATATATATATATATATATATATAATATATATTTATAAATGAATAAAGAAATCGAACACAACGAAAACTGTTAAACTAATCGAACAAACGACGTTTCAAGTTTTATTTACAGAAATAACCCTATGAAACCAAATGATAAACTACCTTTAAATTATATATATATATATATATATATATATATATATATATATATATATATATATATGACAAGAGGAAAAACGATGCTTAGCTGACGCGTTTCGTTCTGACGGACTTTATCAAGGCATTTGCTTTGATAAAATCTGTCAGCCTACGAACTGCGCCGTCTATGTATAGTTTTTCTTCTTGTCTTTTTTTTTCATTTTGTCTCGTGTCCAGATAAACTCAGAAAAAAATGAAAAAAAATCACACACACGCGCCCACACAGATATATATATATATATATATATATATATATATATATATATATAGTAGCGAGCATAAAGATCAGAACGATGTTAAGAAAAAAGTCTAAATGTCAAATAACTTTTTATATTAAAGCTTCCTAGAACATTTTATCAAGTAAAAATAAGGATACGAAGATAAATTATAGAATTTCAAAATATAAAACTCAATAAACTTATTTTGATAAAATTATAAAAATAATTATATAACATTCGAAAAAACAGATGATCAAAAAGATCAGAACGATTAACAAAATCATACTACTATAATTATATAATATCCAAATGAAAATAGCTTGATGTGTAAACCTTTACTTTCAATAACAACTTGACTTTTTTTGCTACATGAGCGAATTAATGTCTTGCATTCATTAACGGATATTTTCTCCCATTCTTCTTTCCAATTAGTCCATAGTTCTTCGACGTTTGTTGGTATTTTTTACTTAGCTCTTTCATTTAGTAACTGCCAAACAATCTCAAAATGATTCATGTCTGGGCTTTGAGCAGGCCACTCTATAACAGTAACACCCTCCTCAGAAAGAAATGTCTTAACAGACTTCGCTGTGTGACAGGGCGCGTTATCTTGCATAAATACAGCTGGTTGATTAATTGCAGTTCTCAAATTAGGTACATGTTTCTTCAATATCTCTTTGTATTCTGTTGCGTTAATGTTACCGTGTAGCCTAACAAGACGTCCCGTACCAGTAGCTGAATTCATGCCAAAAACCACCACACGTCCTCCTCAAAATTTAACGCCGCTTTTAGTGCCCTGAGGCAAATATTATTCTTTAGGACTGTGTCGAACGAACCTTCTCCCGTCACAACCGAATAGTTTAAACTTTGACTCATCGCTGAAATGAGCACAATCCCACTGTTCTTCTGTCCATATGGCGTGTTCAGTGGCAAATTTCAATCGGCTCAATTGATTCTTTTTAGAAATGTAATGCTTCCTAGAGACTACTCAACTGTTCAGATTTATTTCATTAAGTCTTCGGGAAATAGTGTGCCTTGATATTTTAATGCCAAGGTTAGCATTGGCTCTTTTAGAGATAGCGGTTGCTGTCGAAAATCGATCCTTTTTTGATTCATTACCAATCCATCTGTCTTCCATTGTAGTAGTTTTCCTAGGCCTGCCAGGTGGTTTCTTGTCTTCACATGACCAAGTTTCCTCAAGTTTTCTTAAAATAATATGAATAATACTTTTAGATTTCCCCAAATTCTTTGAAATATCCCCAATCGAGTGTTTATCTTCATTACGTAACTTGACTATCAGTTTTCTAAATTTCAATGACATAACAGATTTTTTCGCCATGTTTACAATGCAAAAGCAAGTAAAGAGCCGGTGTAATTTAGTACAATACACTTATTTTATATTCTTACCCTAAAAAATTTCCAATAATGCAAAATAATTATTAAATTTTATGGATTCATTTAATCGTTCTGATGTTTTTGATCATCTATTTTTTTCGAATGTTATATAATTATTCTTATAACTTTATCAAGATAAAATTATTGAGCTTTCTATTTTGGAATTATACAATTTATCTTTATATTCTTATTTTTACTTGATAAAATGTTCTATGAAGCTTTAAAATAAAAAGTTATTTCACATTTAGACTTTTACTTAACATCGTTCTGATTTTATGCTCGCTACTATATATATATATATATATATATATATATATATATATATATATATATAATTTTACTTGTTTCCTCCAATCCTCATAATGGTGTGTCGTGGAACATGGGCAATTTTTATGGTCTTGAATTCAGAGTTTTCCTTCTCTTAAACTGGTTGACAATCACTGCTAGTGACACTAGTCTTCTCTGCTATATCACCTATGAGATGTGCTAGATTCATACCATTTGCATATGTATTTGCGCGTGAGTGCATGCATTGATCTCCCACTGGAATTTATACGCCGACCTCTGACCTCTCATTCCGAGCTGCTTTACATTACACGAGTTCATAATGATAATTTGATTTTCTCTCTTTTAAATGTCATATTGTACCGTTAGTTACCTTTACGCAATCAAATATCAGATAGATTACTTTTCGAATGGTTTGCCTGGGAATCATTTTAAACATCTAAAGGATTTCTTTTTTTATATCCTTAAGAACAGGGGTCGGCAACCTACGCCATGCGTTTCACACGTTGCACGCCAAATAATTTCCAACGGCATGCAGCCGCAAATGTCATAATGATGTCCAAACCAATAACTACTACAACACAAAAAAGATATTTAGCTGTTTAAGTTTTAATATATACTCATGTATATATACTATGTATTGCTATATAAAATATATTATGAAATAGACAAAGTCCGACAATTATTTTAAGACTTTTTTATGTTTATACGTTCTTTTCATAGATATAAATATTTAAGTAAATGCTAGTTTAAAAGCAGTAAAATGGACCTTGCTAATCGAAACGCTCCTCTGTGGCTGTATCGGTAAATCACGTCAGGTTATATGACGGTTCATTATAGGATACAGGTTCCATTTCTGTCGGAGGATGCATATTTTCTATGAAAATTCCTCGGACTTTCAGGCTGGTAAATGTTGTTAATACTATTTATTATAAACAGAGCATTAACTTAAATATTTGTATCTATAAAAAGACCGTATAAACATAAGAAATGTCTTAAAAGAAAATATATTGTAGAATAGGTATATTGACCTTGACTTGTATAAAAATACGTATGCCGTTGGCACACTTAATGATTTTAAAATCCTAAGTCGACACATAGCAAAATGTTGCCGATCTCTGCTCTAGGACCATCTCTGATTGCTTCTTTGATGTGTTGCCGATAATTAATATCACGTTCATTATTTCTATCATTTTCCATTTACCAAATACCACGCAGAGTTAAAACAAGAAAATATATTAAAACATATTCAGAAATCCAAAGAACATCGATATTCAAATCTAATCCAAATAGACACAACATAATTCTAATCAACAGAATAGAGACGCCATTCCTAAATTTCTCTTTCAGTTTTTTATCAAATTGCCTCCATTTGAAATCACATGCAACGCTCGTTGCTGTTTAATTCGTATGAACTTTCCGGAAGTTCATGTCACCTAGCTTTGTGGACGCTGTGGAGAAAAAAATAGAATAAAACACGCATTACGTGGATGTGTATTCCGCCGGAAGAGCTGCATGTTTTTTTTTTCTCAATGTGTCAGCCGACATTCAATGTAGAAAGAGCATAGGAGGCCGTATGAATCTTGGGAGACAATAAGAACGTTTAGTTGGGTGGAAAAGGGTCTATGTCGTGCGAAATAAAGGAATCGGCGCGAACATTGCTTGAAGAAAAAAATGGCCGTGGGCAATGCCATTTAGGAAATATGAACAGGTCTTCGGAATGGAAACGCAGGAATGATTAAAAAAAAACGGTAGAACGCGAATGGGAAGGACATAATAAAAAAAAAAAATAAAGAGACAAAACAATAGAAAATATAAGAAACTAAGAAAAGAAATAAAGATGGAGAAAGAAGCAGAGAAAATGAACACAGGAGAATTAAGAGTAAAACAAATATAGTGAAAAACGTAAATAGAGAAAAGAAAAAGATTAAGTAAAAAGGAAAAATGCATCTTGGGAAAGAAAAAGAAATGCAGATAAAGAAAATGAAGGGAATAGAAATAAAATGTAAAGTTAAATAATAATAATAATAATAATAATAATAATAATAATAATAATAATAATAATAATTGCTAAAATGTAACATAATGATCGAAAGAGTATGAACAGTCATGATCTGGAAACATTGAAAACTACTTGACTTTGCGCATATAAACAAATTGTATCAAACCAAATGCTACATACAATAAAAGAATAAGATACACTGGGACTTTAATATTTTTCCGATCAGCCTGCGCAAGGAAGAAGAATGAAAATGATATATGTAAATAAGTAGAAGTGGATATGACTGTGCTATCGAACTACAAGTTGAAATTAAACTAAAACACTAAAAATTGAAAAATGAATAAATTCTACTTGTGAACTAAGAAATGAGTAGAACTTTCGGTTAAGCAAATGCTGATGAGAGTTAGCGATTTTGAAATGGGCAAAATCAATGACGTTGATGTTCAAGAGGGAAATGTTCAGAAAACTAAGACTGACTATAGCAAGAAATTGATAGAGGACATCAGAATTCTGTGAAAGATACTAGAGATTTAAGAAGACATGCTTTCATTCACACTTCATAGATAACCTCCATCCATCTGGTGTATGTATAATCTGCCTGTCTGTCTGTCTCTCTCGCTCTCTCTCTCTATATATGACTCCCTCTTTCTTTCTTTTCTCTCTCTCTCTCTATATATATATATATAACTCACTCTCATTGTAGATAATGCTCTCTCATTCTGTATATATAACTGTGTATATATATATATAACTCTCTTTATAAATGTATATTACTCTCTCTCTCTCTCTATATATATATATATGCATATATATATATATATAAAAATTCTCTCCATATATATATATATATATATATATATATATATATATATATATATATATATATATATATATATATATATATATATATAAATCTCTCTCTATATATATAATATATATATATATATATATATATATAAATCTCTCTCTATATATATATATATATATATATATATATATATATATATATATATATATATATATATATATATATAAAACTTTTCTTAATAAATATATATTATTCTCTCTATATATACATATATATAAAACTCTCTCTCTCTCTATATATATATATATATATATATATATATATATATATATATATATATATGCGGGGGTGTACTAATAAAAACAATAATATGAATAATAGAACGTAGAAATGTGAGAAGTGAAGAAGACGTAGAAGAAAAGGAAGTAGAAAAATAAGATTTGATTATTTATATAGGAAGAATGCCAAAGAAGATGAAATGAGAAGAACATATTAGAGAAGAAGACAAAGAATTGTAAGACACGAGTCGCCTATTGCCACTCTAAATGCAACATGCCGTGTGCCATCAAAGTTCCCTTTCTCGATTCGCAGTCTTTATAATCAGCAGATTGAAGGGAGGTGATAAGCAGCAACCGGAAATGCAACAGCGGAAAGCAAGCAGATAATAATTTCCGGTCACGATCTGCTTTTAAAAGTGGAGGATATTAAGGACTGCAGTCATGAGCGAACAACTGGCAGGAAAGTCACTATACTTTAATAACGATTCAAATGCGGTAAATATTTAGCGAAGCAAGAATCAGCAGAGATTAGCTTCCGATAATTAATCCTGAAAATACAGAAAATAATTAATTCAATAGCTTGCGTGTGTGGGGGGGGGGGGGTTATAGAAGATGAAAGTGTCAATGTTTTAAATACCGTTTTTATAAACCACTGCTTTACTTTTGCAAATCGTCAAATCTTCCTAAGGGAAGATTTTACTGATTTAGGCGCGTTTTAGGATTTGCTTTTGTGACTTTGTAGAATTCTAGGATTGTCACAGGTCATCTATTTTTTACTTGGCACATTCAGATTTTGTTTATCGTCAATGATGCGTGCAGTTGAAACACCGACAATTTTTCGAAGCGATCAGTCATTTCATTCGAATGCATTTGTGTTGGACATAATTTTTTCATTCTGATCAGGACCAGGTTCTTTTTTACCGATCAATATAACCCACAAAAGCCTGATGTTTGTTTCTTTCTCCATTCCGTTAAACTGTGTGCAATTCCTGCAAAATTTCTATGATAAATGTTTAGTTTTTTTTTTACTTATAATTTGTATTCTTTGTCAAGTATTTGTTTCTTTAAGTTGGCTTCTTTGTTTGCTTTTTTCATAAACAAGACAGCGAGTTCTAAAAATGGAATTTTTTCACTTTCCTTGAATATTTAATGACAGTTTCTTTCTTCCGTCTTGCATTTAAAATAATATCTAAGAAATGTGAAAAAAAATTATTTTATCCAAAAATTCAACTCTGGCAAAAACCTAAAAATAACACCTGCAATAAATGTAGAAAGGTATTGAAAAGAAACAAATGTCATTTTCAAATTATGTTTTAACGCTTGCAAAATGTTAGGAAATAAAACAAAAATAAATGACAAATTTAAAATAATAGAACGAAATAAAAAGTTTTATACAACACAAATATTTCTTTAAATTTTAATTTCTTGTGACTATAAATAATCTCCTCCTTAAAATTTATACGCAGCATCCCGAGACATACTACATCGTAAATGATCACCAAAAATGCAATATATATTACAGAGAGAGAGAGAGAGAGAGAGAGAGAGAGAGATGTTGTAAGGATAAAGATTGTATTGCCTGAAAATCACTTCAAATGCCGACAATATCTGTTTCAAATAGTGATGACTCAACTATGTGTCAATTATATATACATATGTGTGTGTGGGGTATGTGCTTGTGTATATATATATATATATATATATATATATATATATATATATATATATAATCGACTCTCCTGTCGAGATTCGACGTATGAGGGTCAAGCAGATCAGTTTTCCAGGAAACCGACAGCCCGATACCGGCACATGAGATTTGATTATAGTGGTGAAGGCGTCGTGCAGGACTATCCACACTTTTTGAAGGGACGAATACAGAGACCTGGTGCAGCGAATGCCACAAGGTTCCCAAACGACCCTCCGCAGGTTTTGAATTCAGAGTTGTCCTTCTCCTAGACCAGTTGCCATCCAAGGCTATAGAACCCAATCTGTCCTGCTATTTCACTCATAGCTGGAGGGAGAGGAAGAGGATTCATACCTTTCTCGGATTCGACTGGAATTCGAACTCGGCTCTTCGATTCCTAAATCCAATCCGCTATCCATTAATCCACCTCATAAATCTCTCTCCCCATATATAAATGGGTTATTAAGCAACAATTCATGATATTTTCTTAACTTCAAATGATATGGTCTGTTTAATACTTCATTTTATTTTTTATATTTTCGAATGAGATTCATATCGGATTAAAAATTTGGGAATGAACTGTACGAAACAGCATTTGTTTTTCTATAGTTCTCAAGTATTTTCTACTGTCGCGATCAAGAAATATGTTTTGTTCGTATGCAAGAAAAAAAAAAGTTTACGGACAGCAACCTGCTGTTTTGGGATCGCTGCAATTGGAATCAATTGAAAATCATGGCCGGAATATAAATATACGACGGATAAGTTGTCGTAAAAATTATGCAAAAATGAAATTACATTTTATTTTAACTGATAGATTTAGCAAAATTACACAACATTTCTTGATATACTAAAGAGAAAGTTTCTACAATAAAATCGCTATTGGCTTCCACCACGTCTTCCAAAAGACTTCGGACACTCCTGCGTCTCTTCGGGGCGTTCTCCTTGTTTAGGTTGGTAAATGCTACCATAATCCTTGCACTCCAATTCAACTTTGCTGTTACAAGGAGTTTCATTGGTGTCACGCTCAACTGTGCCCCACATATAATAATCGAGGGGGCTGCAGTTTGGCGAGTTAGGTGGCCAGATGTAAGGGGCGATGTTGTCGCAGAAATTGTCTGACAGCCATGTCTAGGTTTTCCTGGTTGTGTGACATTGCGCACAGTCCTAACGGTCACCCTCTTGACCCAGGGTATCGCTAACTCATCAAGACACTTGATGTAGGCCTTTCGTATTGTCTGACAGCCATGTCTAGGTTTTCCTGCTTTTGTGGTATTGTGCACAGACATAGCAGCCACCCTCTTGACCCAGGGTATCGCTAACTCATCAAGACACTTGATGTAGGACTTTCGTATCTGATGTAACAGGCGATGTTGTCGCAGAAACTGTCTGACAGTCATATATGGGTCTTCCTGCTTTTCGTTTTGACAGACATAGAGTCTTCCAGCAGCCACTCTCTTTATCCAGGGCAGGACTACCTCCTCAAGTTACTTGATGTAGGCCTCCGTCTTGAGGCGAAGATGAATGGAAGCATAACGTCGCCATCAACAATGATTATTCTGAACAACTTCAGAATCATCATTAGACTCATCCAAATTTTCCGAATCTTTTACACTGTCCACAGACTGACAACCCAACACTCTGAAATCTTCGTATTGGAGCTTCCCTCGCGAATGCCAAGCAGTACTGCATCATATTTCCAAATCCCCAGCGGACAGAAATGCGTCATATTTTCTTTTTCACACAAACGGTGATCTGCTGACCATAATATAGTTTGCTGTCGACAAAATTATTTGTCCAGATGTTAAATTGGGAAGAAGAATAAAATTATAATCCAACAAGGTTA
>CAHIKZ030001746.1:3352500-3370000 GCA_903632075.3 Acanthosepion pharaonis | reverse complement strand
GAAATATTTTCCAATTGTTAGATTAAGATTTCAACTGTTGTATCTTATAAATGATTAAATATATCTTACTGGAATACTCCGAGGTTTTTATAACACAATTGGACTTTACTTAGAACAATAAGAATCCATGTAACTCTAAGTTGAAATAATGATCCCTCTTGCTGTTGTGACCTTCTGATCCAGATTTCCTCTCGACTGTTCCCTCATTTTTAAACTTATTTCCCGTTCAATTTATGGTTTTGAATGGACTTTGACGATAGAAACCAGACTATCCATGTTGGTTTCATTACTGAAGTCTTCTATGATCTTTTTTCTGCCACTGTTGCTCTGTTGGGAAGACATGGGGGCTGAAACAAAACATTTTTCAGTGATGGTTACGGCAAATCATGACAAGATGGCTAAATGTCTCATCTAAAAACCCGGGAAAAGAAACTCAAATAGTTTGTGGCGTTTTAGATAACAAAATTTGTGGAACGGACAATTGCAGCATTACGATTTGGACAATTTTGCTGTTACACTCGGTGTATATATATATATATATATATATATATATATATATATATATATTATATATATATATGGTTATGATAAATATGGTAATCGGTATGGAATTGTTAGTAGGCCTTGAAGATAGAGAATGACTATTTTAGAGCTCCCATGAAACTTATTACCTTATTTAATTGTTTGATATTCTTTAATTATTATTATTTATTATAATAATAATAATAATAATGATAATAATAATAATAATAATAATATATATATATATATATATATATATATATGAATGACTTGAGCGTCGATAGATGTCACCTATTTGCAAAGTTAAACTCAGGACTTAGTACAAAATCTTAAAGCCCTCACTCATGATCACGATCAACAATACAAGAACAAAAAAAAATCGAATCTTCAGTAACAAAGAGTATCAACGAATTCCCTTGACAAATTGGGGTTTGTCTCTCTAATAATAATTTAAACAACATACACTTTCGTTAGAACCTCTTTTTTTCCGGTTAACTTTATCTGTACCTTTTAATAATGCGAATTTATCGCATATCACCAACGACTACATAAAGCAAAAAGTAACCAGAAAAATCCTTATCGATAACACACAAAACACTCTCACCTATAAAACGAAAGGTGAATTGTAAAAAAGGTAAACACCAATCAGATTTACACTAGTGTCAAAAGGTAGTCTCAGATTCAGTTTATACTAACTGAAAAATGATGATATTAGTGTAGTTTAGAGGCAAATTTGCCCACTGTATGTGGCGAATGTTTGTAAAGACGAGGTCTTATACATTTGCATAGAATGTGACTAGGATTCTATAAGCTCCGGGGATAAGGTCAATACAATTTGCACACTGTAGATGGCGAATGTTTGTGAAGAAGAGATCTTATCCATTTGCATAGAATATGACTAGGATACTATAAGCTCTGTTGATAAGGTAAATACTATTTGCACACTGTAGGTGGCGAATGTTTGTGAAGAAGAGGTCTTAACCATTTGCATAGAATGTGACTAGGATACTATAAGTTCCGGTGATAAGGTAAATACTAATTGCACACTGTAGGTGGCGAATGTCTGTGAAGTAGGGTCTTATCTATTTGCATAGAATGTGACTAGGATTCTATACGCTCCGTTGATAAGATAAATACTATAAAAATATAATAATGTTATCCAGTTTATGTAAATTTTTGGCAGAACAAGGGATTATGAGTGATAGGAAAAATCTTAGAGATGTTGCAAACAAGAGGAGGCTTATATTAAACATCAGGAAGAGGCAGCTGAAGTTTCTTGGACACAATGAGAAACGAGGGCTAGGATAATCTGATATTCACAGGTCGAATAGAGGGAAAGAGAGACAAGGGAAAAAACAACTCGTGACATAACTGACGGGCTTAAGCAAGTGGATGACAGTACGTAGTCTGGAGGAGGAAGCAGAGGGAAGGAACTTGTTGAAAGCTGCAAGGGCTAGAAGAAGGTGGAAGCCATGATCGCCTACGTCCTAAAAGGACATGGCACATAAAAAGAAAGAATCTGTAGCTGGCTTCTTGTGCTGTTCCTCTTGCCAACACACATTGTGTGTGTTCTTACAATTGATCGCTTGTCCATTCTTCTCGCCTTCCTTTACTATCTTGTTTAGTGTTCCTGCAGTTTTCTTTCTTCCATCAGTACAGCCTCATCAGCGTATATATGTTGTTAAGTGGATGACAGAACGTGGTGTGGGGGAGGAAGCAGATGGAAGGGACTTGTTGAGAGCTTCAAGTGATAGAAGGAGGTGGAGAGCCATGATCGCCAACATCCTGAAAGAACATGGCATATAAAAAGAAAGAGAGGAAGAGCTAAATAGAATAGGAAATTATAGAGAATCATGATAGATTAAGTGCGGAAGAAACACGGCACATGGAAGTACAACAACAGCAACAACAAAAAAGAACAGGGATCTTAGGAGAACATGGATTAGGAGAGATAACAAAAAAATTGCCAAGAGCTAAATAGAATAAGGAAGGACACAGCAAGAAGTAACAGTAGTAGCAGTAGTAGTAGTAGTGTGGGCAGGTTTTTGGCAGAAAAGAGATTGGTTGTGATAGCGAAAACACAAGATATACTAAGAGCTAAAAGGATAAGAAATTGTGGAGTGCCATGATCCGCGACGTCTTCCAGGAACGTTACATAGAAAAAAACTTGTCATAATAAAAATCACGTATGTAATTCTGTTGCTTATACTTTTACATTAGCCTGAGCACTGATGCTTTTTTTTCTAGATGTCTCTATGTGTGGCCGTTGGGCTTGTGAGAATTCGAACATCTGACATAAGGCAACTGTAAAGTTCACTGCAGTATAATGGCTGATACTCTTGTCTGCTCAAAGAAGTCAAGGTCAGATAAAGGTTGACTCAGATAATGAACAGAAAAAACGAAGCGCAAAATAACAGACGAAAATCTATATTGTTAATAAAATTGGGTACATGACGGAGTGCAAATGAAACTGTACGGCAGAATTAGGAATTAAAAATCATTTGAAAAAAAAAACTGCAGGTTTATAAGATTTAATAAAATAAAACAAAATGAAATATAGTAATTATAGAGAAAATTTTCATTGTGCTTCGAAAGTGAATTCACCGATTTCTGTATTACTTTCTCGTACGGTACATTAAACAGAACACATACACACATACATGTGGATACACACACATACATTATATATATATATATATATATATATATATATATATATATATATACTAGAAGTAGAGCCCGGCGTTGCCCGGGTATGTAACAGTAAGAGATAGATCAAGTATCGACCATCATAAAGACTGAAAAATAAAATTGACAAAGATTATTGTTTAAGGTTGACGGACACGCATGTCTTAATTATTTTTTTGTTTTTTTTTACGAATTGGTCAAACCCAAACTCAAAGGAAAACATTGTTTTCAATCGTTATGAGTCTACCGATTGAATAGAATTTTATTATAAACAATTGTCTTGTAAATGGAATTTTTAAAGCATTCTGTATGTAAAAATAAAGAAAAAAAGTGTGCAAGACTATAAGAAACACTACCTGCCAAAAAAAACTGAAGTTTTGTGGAAACCGGTTGAAAAATGGAGTAAATCCGATCCCATATATAAACGAAGACACACACACACACATGAACAACCTGGGTTTTATAAGTATAACTCGATATGAGTTGTCCCCCTTTCATTCTCGCGATGCCTCTTATTCGTGTTTTTAAATTGATTTCGTACAAAAACTATTGTGTTTTTTTCAATTTTTGGTGCTGTCAGAACCACCGCAAGGTATATGCTCGCGTATAATGGGACTTTTGAATATATAATCTTTAATCTAATTTGACTTAAGTAAATGGATATATAGTTTGTTCAACGACGTAACAGCAACACATACGCTAATTTTATATGTCGTGTGTGACGCGACCCCCTTAAAATTAGCTTAGATCTTCACAAGTCGCATGATACGTGGGTATATATATATATATATATATATATATATATATATATATATATATATACACACATACATGTGCGTGCGTGCGTGTGTGGTAGTGTACTTGCTTGGGTATGTGAGAATGCGTGTTTGCTTCCGCACGGACGCGTGCGTGTACATGTAAAGGGTGTAAAAATTGTTGGGAATCAGCCATTCGCCAAATCGGAACGAGTGATAAAATATATTTTTATGTGTAGAGATTCATTATTTAACCTATATATATAATTATATATATATATATATATATATATATATATATATATATATATATAGAGAGAGAGAGAGAGAGAGAGGCTCCCGAAAAACCTGTTGAGCTATCTAGGGAAAGGGGGTTTTAAAAACAGCGGCTATTTCCAACTGCTATGTGGCATTATGGTTCAAGTATGTATTGAGTTCTCCAAGCTGCTGGCATATTTCATATAGAGAGAAATGTTAAAATTCCATTCGTTTCTGTAGCGCGACGATGCCCTAGTGGTAAGATATCTGATGTCAAATCAGTCGAGTCTAGCAATCGGGCGTCTGAGGAGCTTTGATAGACCGAAATAACCTGATCTCTATTAATCGCCCGATTATATGATGCCTTCCATCAGCATGGATGATACTAGCCTCCAGGAGTTTGACTCATTGCACCTTCCCGGGATACTATTTTTTGATGAAGTGGAGATATTATATCGAATAGATAGCTATATCTGCAGCTAGGTTCACTGTCTCGTGATAGACAATTTTTACCGACAGAATTTATATTAGATTTCTAGAAGTTGATGCTTAAGTGATAGCTGCCACTGATCTGATGCTCCTGCTATATATTTAGAAATCCTAGATAAAATCCAGAGAAGAATCTGCAATGTTATCCCTAGTTGATCACTCGACATCAGGCACTTTCACGTCACAGTAATGTAGCTTCGCTCTGACTTTTCTATAAATACTTTAATGTTAAATGTTACACTAGTGTACGTAAACTCTATGAAATAGACTTTATGAATTCACCAGTGGCATGAGATTGCCAACAAGATCTCATCATTTTTATTATTATAATATTTTTATTATAATAAATTACTATAAAACCATTTTACATCGCTACACAAAAACTTTCATGTTTCATTACTAAAAAGATTCTTCTTCAGGCGATGGTAGATAACTAGTGATAAAAATGATTAATTAGAAAAATTATAAAACAA
Source organism: Acanthosepion pharaonis (assembly GCA_903632075.3). Classification (NCBI taxonomy): domain Eukaryota; kingdom Metazoa; phylum Mollusca; class Cephalopoda; order Sepiida; family Sepiidae; genus Acanthosepion; species Acanthosepion pharaonis. The sequence continues at coordinate 3,364,815 of CAHIKZ030001746.1, read as the reverse complement.
ATCTTTACCTGTCTTCGTAAGTTAAATTTTAATTCTGAACTCATGCCCCCACCGACTTTAACTTTGTATTTGCCACTTCTTTAAACAAATGCTACGAACTCTGTCCTTTCTCTCAACTGCATATAATAAATATATATATATATATATATATATATATATATATATATATATATATATATATATATATATATATATAATGTAATTATTACAATAATTTATTTCACCCAAATCCTTTTAAAAGGATTCCGGATTGTTGGAAGTCTTACCTGATGATCCGGAATCCTTTAAAAAGGATTTGGGTGAAATAAATTATTGTAATGGTACCTTAAAGTGGTCTGTTTTTCATTAAATATTAGCTCTGTTCTTCACATTGAGCTCTCAGGATTTCATCCTCCTTGGATTTACCAATTCAGTTTACCAAGTTCTTCATAACTTATATATATATATATATATATATATATATATATATATATATATATATATATATTGAAAGGGTTTACTGTTATATTTCCAAGGCCGAATGTATTCATGCTGGGCAAATAAATTTCGTAAACATGCTTGCTGGTTGCATGGGGTGTCCGTCCGAATATATGTATTATTCTTGGTGAACGGCACTTTACATTTTTATCATGTAGACATTTTGAACTAAAAAAATATCACCTTTGTAACATTTCGATGTAAGCCGAAAAATTTTCTTCGATTATTAGTATATATAAGAAACTATAAGAAAATATCTAATGACAAATATATATTTTTTATAGTCCAATTCTTTACTCCCCCTCCTCAAAAAAAAATTTTGTCGTTTTTATTCAATGTTTGTTATTCGAAACTTACAAAGAAGAAATATAGTCTATTTTTGTTTTCTTCATCCATGTGAATGAAACAATATCTTTTTTCACTGATGATGAAGAACTTAAAATAAAAATTTGTAATTCGTACATTTCATTTGTTTCCCCTTATTATAAGATGCAACATGAGATTAATTTTCAGAAATACAATAAATTATATTATAGCCATTATGATAATCTTCGCATCAGGTTCAATCTCCTATTGCCAGTACACATGTACCCTATATTACAGCATACAAGATACACGCTTTCTAATATTATACCACAAAAATTGGTCTCCAACTTCTATGCGAAAGTGAGGCATACTTTATTGTAATTATATCATCAACGCTCATAATAGTAGTGTATAATCTTATTTCAGATGATCAGTTCTACCTCAACTACCTCTATAAGAATATTAATTACTCCAATTTTTATATTATTATTATTATTATTATTATTATTTCTGTATTTCTTATTTTTTAAATCGATTTCAACCCTTCAATGTAGTAAAGCCACTGGGACACTTCGAAAACGAAATAAGTGTAAACAGAAGGACAGTAGATAGCGATAGGCATTGCATTTAAATTTTTAAGATTAATGTTACCTGGAATGCTTGGAGACGGAAGGGATTTCCACCATCGAGAAGTGAGGAAACTGTTAACATAGAACTTACGGTTATATCTAGCCAATTTAACTGTAAATGGTGGAGACGTTGCAGCCAATCTAGTACTGTGTTTAATTTTATAAATTCAAGGTACCATAGGGTAGAGCAAATCCGAACAATTACCATGAAAGTATTTATAGAAAAAAGCACATGGTGGTGATCTTACAATAGTGGAGCAGAGACGCCAGATCAGAGTCAATAATATTACGTATTCTTCTTTGGATTTTATCAATAACATTTCGCGATTCCCAATTCCCAATTCCTTTCCATATGTTGGTGTTGTTTGTGGTTCTACTTCTTGTGCATACTCATTTCTTTCCGGGGTCCCGACCAGTGACATAAGGTAAGAAATGGCATCACGATATTTTCCACTGAGCAGTTTTGAAAAAAAAATAAGCAAATAAAGTCACACAATTTACATAGATAAAGCACTTCGCAATGTGTGGGCTGTAATTGTGAGAAGAGTTTTTTTATATTTTTAAGGCATGGGCTACCAGAAATCCCTTCAGTGAGTCTATTGGAATCTTTTGCAATCAATCTAAAGACTCTAACTACAACTGTAATTGTTGATGTCCTCATGTGTCACATATATTATTATCATTATTGCAAAAGAATATATTGTTTGAAAGTAGTTGTATCGGAACCACCATAGTGACGAATGTATCAACGCATTTTTATCATTAACTGGGAACCAGAGAAAAGACAGTGGATAGACACTAACGGCAATGGGGAAAACCATAGTACCGGAAGCATAAGATTAAGAGAGCAAAGAAATATATCTAAAAATGGAAGCGACCAACGATAATTGACCGGGAAGTAGTAACTATATATATATATATACAAACATGCTTCGTTGAATAATATAGGCAAATAATGTCTATTTGTACTGATCATTTCAGTTGTTTTATCAGTTTCTTGATGTTGAAATGAAATTCATCAAGGATGTGTGTGTGTGTGTACAAGTAAGATTTATTAAAAGCAGGTCTGTTTATTTAATGCATGTGTTGTGTATTGTTGGCGAAATCAGGATAAAATATTGTTTATGCTTTGTTCAATTAATTTTGACCGTCTCAGTATATATATATATATATATATATATATATATATATATATATATATATATATAGAGCTCATTAATTATACCGTATTAACTTTAAGATACTGTCTCCTTTGGTGAATTATATTTTTTCAGCTTTTCTTTTGGGTCGGGCTCGCTCCTAGTAATCGTTTCATATGATATTGCCTTAGACTATTGCAAACTATCAACTTTAAAAACGTTACCAGCATATACACAAATAAATTTCGCCTACCACATTAGGTTTACAACTTGTCTGAGTCAGTCGAAAGTATTTGAACAAACCTATAGCACTACATGAACTTCCGGCTGTTTATCCTCAATTCTGACCGTTTCAACAACTTAATCGAAAATACAGTAAGAATTATACAGATTCACGTGATCTTTTCTTTTTAAACAAAATATATTTTATAAATATATACGGGCTTGTGTGCACATACGTACATATATTTGTGTGCATGTGTATGCATGATGTGTGATAAAATGTGGGTTTTATTATGTTTATGCTCGCGTAGGCACTTTCAGAAGCCAAGCTAAGTGTAAACAGCAGCAATTGAAACACGCACATTTGTTCTATTGCGAAACATTAGGCTTTCATCTCAGTGTCAGTGCAAGGGATTCATTTCCTTAGCGCATGTTTTCATGTTCGCTTCTTTAGGCAGCTAAAAGATGGCACTGTTTGAAAGCGCCATATATGATAAACAAATATGAGGAGAGATCTAGACAATATTTGTGTCTGCATCTCTGCGTGATCAGTTGGTTTCTTTCATTTTGAAATAGTTCTTCTTTCTCCCGCCATCGCTGCATAAATGTATGTTAAAACTCACATACACCCACACGCACACATGCATTTTATATATAGGTGATTTCTCCAGAAAGCATGTTTCCACTTGACGTTATAGAATATGGCAACGCTGCCTTGATTCTCTTTTGTTTTAATCAGTTCATTCACAAAGTGCTTTTATGTAGTTGTTTTAGTTGTTTTTTACAAATTCTCATGCGATTTAATAATATTTTCAGATGATAAAATTTATAAAAACTGTCCGAATGTTTTTTGTTTTTTTGGGGTTTTTTTATCCGAGCGCTTTCGGCTATACGTTTAGCCATTTTCGAGGATTAGATATTTTAACTGCTAAATAAGAAATAGTTTGTTGCATGTACGTTTTATAAAATGTTTTAATTTTTTTCAAAGCACCGTCAAGATATTGTGTCCGTGTTCATAGTTAATATTATTAAGTGTTGTTTTTTGTTTTTATTAATACGGTTTCCATTATTTTTAGCCTTTTTTTTGCATGTAGATGATGCTATTATATTTGTGTTGTTAACAAGTATGTTACGAATAGTGTCTGGTAGGTCTCCATGAATATTTAAATGAGATCTATTTTAGCTATGGTCAGGAAGGTGCAGGGTCAGTTTTGTCAAACATATTGTAGTGTGGCCTATATAATTATTTACGAATTTTGATTGATCAGGAATACAATTCCTTAATGGGCATTTAAATTCGTACATAATATTTGCCCTATCTAATTTTGCTCTAAGAGGTGAATTATTTTTTCTCAATATAAGGTTGCAGTTTTTTTTTAATTTTTTGCTATTGTCGACTGGTGTTATGCATGTTTTTTATAATGTTCTAAATTCTACTTTCACCAAATAAATAATTTTCGTTCATTTGATTTTTATAAAAATATTAATGTCATTGTTTATGTTTCTATTCTCGTCGATGCTATTAGCAATATTAGACAGAAAACGCATAATGTGGAAATGCAACAATTGATTAGGAAATCCGTTATTAATCAGTGTTTGTTTTACATTGTTTAATTCTTTAAAGAAAAGCGTGATGGAGGATAAATTCTCGTGCGCCCCTGTAAGGAATTTTTTAATAACACTTATTTTATATAAAAGAGGGCATTCACTATAGAAATGTATAGCCGAAAGCGCTCGAATAAAAAGAACATTCGAGCAGTTTTATAATTTTTCATATGAAAAGAAAAAAAATATTAGATAATATGAGAAATTGTAGAAAAAAATAAATAAAAGCGCCTTGTCTGTCGTATTCAATAAAATGTGCATGAAAGAAGGATTGCTGCCTAAATACAAATATATATATATATATATATATATATATATATATATATATATATATATATATATATATATATATATATATATATATATATATATATTTTAAAGATATTTTTGTAGGTACAAAATTTAATATCGAAATAAAAGTATAAAACTTAATATTACGAGACATATTAAAACGGGCAGAAGGAACCGGTTTCGCTCCCTCTTCAGGCTTCAACGGGAGATTTAAAATTAACACAGGAAAATGTACAATAAAAGAAAATTGTGAAAAAAAATATTAGAAAAAAAGGAACTAGAGACAAATGACAGCGAGTCCCAACAAACACTCACGTTGTTTACACAAAGAAGGCTGACGGGACCCGATGTAAAGTGCCTCCAGAACCTTTAGATGAAATAAGAAGTGAGACCGGGGCAACACGGTGAACCAGTCAACACTAGTATTTATTCACCCCCCCCACGAGGGCATCATGTGGCACAAGGCCGGTTTAACATGGGATCTCCAAGCCCGTGTGCTCGGCCAAAAATATGCGCTTTGAACCGTATAAACGGGTTCAGGGTCGGTTTACCTCCCCGAAAGAGACTCCGCACTTCGACGTAGACTCGTTCGGGTTCTTCCACGCCCGAAGGCAGAGAGTTCAACCGATCAACCGATCAGCCGGACGTCAGACTTCAGACTGAACCAGTCAACACTAAATTTGGCTGCACAATCTCTGTTTTTTAATAGGTGTTCGCATATGGCGGAACTATAGGTGTTCGGGACGAGTCCATTCAAAGGCAAGATGTGATTTCTAATTTTGTCGGAACGTGTTGTTTTATTCTCATCTCTAAGCGTTGAGTTGTTCTCCCTATGTAGTCGGCTCTGTAACTACAAACGTATTTATAAATAATTGAATTAATTTGATGGGGCAGGAGAACTTCTTTACACGCAGATCGAAACATAGGCCGAGTTTGATATATATATATATATATATATATATATATATATATATATATATATATATATATATGAAATCCATATTTATTAACTGGAACTAAACATTCCCAGTTTAATATTACCTACGAGGTATATGCTGATTTTGTAATAACTAATACAAAGATACTCCACTCCTATATGGTCATATTCAAGTTAAAATCTAGATAAAATTTATATGGTAGCAACTTTCACTAGCGTCAATGCTCAATTAGAAGCGTACGACTAAAAACCAGGAAATGAGTACCCTCTGGGTATTTCTTCCCATCTACTTTTATTGTTATTATTACCCGTGTGTTTCCATCCTATCGCACGAACAAATCTCTTTCTTATGTTTTCGCTAAAGTTAAATTTCCTCGGGCCATTTGTAGGACACTCCGCTGTAGTGCCTCTCTGTATTACAATAGATTATAAAGAAAGTTTCAAATACATAAATTCAAATATTTTATATTTAGACGTCTACTGATTAAATATCGAATTCCAAGTAAAAATGGGTTTATAGAAGAAAGCTGCCGAAATTTTCTTTAAATGTAAGATATAATTAGCAGCTTCTACAAGATGAGTACGTAATTAAACTTGGAAAATTTTAGATAGGTATACCATTGATTATGCTGGATATTTTTTAACATGCATTTCTAGTAGTTCTTGAATTTGAATAATTCATTCATATTTAATATTGTTTTTTCTTAATCTATTCACCCCAAGCAAAGAAATATAGCCATTAAGACGCTAGTAGTTGCATATTGCTACAAAATATGAGAGAATAATTACTATAAAATAAGGAGAATAATAAAAGAACAGGAATTAATAAAAGATAAATATTTATATTCCATTTAAGCTTTTGAACATCAATGTTGACTGGGAAGCAGAAAGCCAGGACGTAGTTCCACAAGCGAGGAGTGCGTTAGAAGAAAGTATTAGCATAGAACTTACGGTTAAATCTAGTCATTTCATCTTTAACGTGGTAAGACATTTTCGTCAATCTAGAACTCCTCTTAATTTCATAACTTCTAGGTACCATAGAGAAAAGTTCACCGCAGCAATTACGATGAAATTATTTATAGAAATACCAAAGAGATTTCAAATAAGTCTTTCATATTTAATGTTGTTTTTTCTTAATCATCCCAACGCGACTAACAGAGTAACGCCACTAAGACGAATGTGGTTAATGAGTTTGAAATAATTTGATGAAACTTTAGTGATGAGAAAGGAAAATAAATGAACCATTTTCAGAAGAAACAGAAGATTTTTTGTTAATGTCATAATTGACAGGAAAGTCAGAAGCCGGAACAAAGTTCTACAGTCGAGAAGAGCTCTTTTTTTTCCATCTCAGTATCTCAATAGGTTTTAATGGCTTTATCACCTTGCTTGGAATAAAATTAAAAAAAAGAAAAGAAAAAAAAACTATGATGATATAATACATGACTTCATAAAATATATCTATTCATTACATTTTTGGAACCTACTTTTAATGAATCTTATGACAAAATTTGTATTAACACCTTTATTTTAGGGATAAGAAGATTTTTAGGCCTGTCATTGACGGTAAGATACAACAAGTATACCATTATTCCCTACTATAAAACATTACCTAACAAATTTAACATCATCATAGATTAGCAGCAACCTGCTAATTACTGTTGCTTCTACGTTATTCATTACAAATATTCCCTTTTCAATTTCATTAAATGAAACTGACAGAGACTCAATAGACTATATTCCGAATGGAAATATATTTCTTTATTTTTTTATTCGGATATATATCAGTCATTGTTTTTTTCCAAATGTAACCTTTTATAATTTGGTTTCTAAGCATTTTCTGATTCTATTTCCATTTCATATTATTTTATTAGTGGGTTTCTTTTATTTTACTTTAAAATCATTCCCTTGAAATTGGGTTGTGTCTTTAATACCAGTCATGATATTGCAATTGCATAATCACTGTAAGAAATGCTAGAATTAAGAGGGACCCAAATCCGGTCTGCGGGGCTTTGGCAAAACTGGTTGAAGCAATGTTTCCTTACGGTCCATGAATCGACTCCTTCAGTAATTGTGGATTTGACACGCAACTACTACTTAAGATTCAATTGCCTCACACAATTGCCCGATGAACCCGAAAGGTAAGCGTTGGTTCACGCATGCGCATTTCTCCTCTCCGATAAACCACCGAGTATCGACATAATTAAAATGGATGCATTTTCTGTCTGCTGTCTTTTTAGTTACTTGAGGATTGACTGTACTTTCTTTTGCAATTATTATCTTGAAGTTGATATTCATGTCGTATGGTGGCCTTTGCAGACGTTAACAAGTAGAGAGAAATGGTTGTTTAATACCAAAAGTTTCACGAAAGCTGAGGCGGATATCATTTCATTTCACCCACCTTAACTCGCAGTAGATAGGAACGAACAGTGACCAGTATGTTGAGGTCGATCGGAAAATACTGGAATATTGATCAGTTATTTGTATTTGTGTTCCCAGTCATTGACACAAATCATAAAAACAGTATTTGAATGTCATTTCTTGGCAGGAAACCGAGACATATTTGGAAATCATTCAAAATGGCGTATGATTAGATATTTATATATATTGTTTTTCAAGTGAATCATGATTTCCATTCAAATATACATTCAATCATCTAAGGATATCTTGGATTTTATAACTGTAAATGTGCCTTGCCAAAATTCCTTACATCTTGGGGTTCAATTTTTAAAAAAATTTAAAGTTCATGTGTAATTCGATATCGGTTTGTTAGTTATTTTTCATACAAATACATTATTATTATCATTATTATCATTATTATTACATAATACTTTCACTCTCAGTTTTCAGTCAAACGTAGCATATGCGGCATTCACAATTCATGAGGAGTCTGGTACATTTTGGAGAGGTACAAGTTGCCGAAAATATTTCTAGCATCTTTAGAAAAGTTTGTACAAATTTCAAATGAGATTTCGAGTGAACGTGAGTCCAGTAGACATGGAAATCCTCAGAAGCCTCACTGAGAGTACAATAGATAGTTTGGTGGAAGTAAATTCTATTGGGAACTATTTGGTGGAGTAATGGATAGTGGCTCTGATTGAGGAATCGGAGAGCCGATTTCGAATTACCCCAGCTATGAGTAGATAGCAGGACAGACCGGGTTCTCTAGCATTGGATGACAACTGGTCTACCGCAGAAAGAAATGGTAACCTACTGCCGAAAAAAAAATCTACCTCGTCAGTCATGTATCTTTCGATACATGACTGACGAGGTGTATCACGCAAGGCACATAACTGACTGAAAACTTGGCTCATCTAAGCTCTGGAAATAGGGAATGAGGTTGCATTCGTAAATATTTTAATTTGTATGAATAGATGATTAAAATGAATGCTCAGACAATTTTAGATTTTTTTTGCGACGGAAGATTATTTTCCTCGTGAGCATTTAATGCTAATTAGTAATTCCAAAATCAAACAAGCACAACCATTTAAATATCTGGGAAGCGTTTTAACTGAGGATGGAAAGTATGTCACTAAAATCCGATGTAACATTGCAATATTGAATTATGCTTAAAAAAAGCCGAGTAAAATATTACGAGACAGGAAAATTGTGTCATAAACAAAAAAAAAAAAAAGAAAGAGTATCGGACTCTTATATCAGTCATCTTTATATAGCAGGTAATGCTGAACTATCTCCTCACAGATGAAGAAGAAACCATAAGCAACAGAAATGTTGTTCTACAGAAAGATACTCGGGATATCATGGAGGAAATATTTGAGGAACCACAACATTTTGGAGAAATGGGAAACAAAAATGGCACTTATACTTGACATCAGCAAGAGACAGTTGAAATTTCGTGAGCCCAAAACGAGGAATGAGGGCTTGGAAAATTTTATTCACAGAGGACAAATTGAAGGTAAGAAAGAAAGATGAAAACAGTACTTAACCAATCTAGCCGGCCTGAGTAAATGGGTGGCGGGACAAGGTTTAGAACATTACGCAGAGCCATGACTGCCAACGTCCTGCAGAGACACAGCACAATAAAGAGAAAACTGCTCTAGTGATGGGTGTTCGAGTTAACTTTTAACACAAGATTTTAGATGTTGAAATTTGACGGTGATTTTCCCTTGAAAGAATGACATTCTAGAAACGTATTTCAACTTTATTCCATGTAGACAAATCTAAAGTTGACAAATATATGTTATACTAGTTTTCTCATGAAATGGTAGATTTTGAGTTGATTGATTTTTTACCGTTTATCAACCCCTTACTGGTTATTTAACCCTATGAGCCTTGCGTTTCTGAACAATTTTAAACCTTCTTAGTTCCTGTGAACAAATTCGCAAATAATTGGGATGTAATGTTTCACTGTAGATATAAAAATAGTTACAAAAAATATAAGCCGGGAGAGAGCATGATTGCATGCCTTCACATTATCGCCAGAATTCTTTTTTTTATGCCATTTTACCCAGCATGTACTGCCCCACTTGATGCGTAACAATAGCAAAATTCGACGCAAGTGATTACCCATCGTTCAACCGCTGGCTGGGCTTTAATTCATTTTACTCTACAGCCGTTAAAGCGGTGGTTAGTGCTCAAAGGGATAAAACCAGACAATGTTTTTAGATAGTAAGTTTTTTTTTCTTTTGAAGATATTAATGATTTACTAATACAAGTCCTGTTAATTAATCCATAGCTGGGGGTTCATTCATAACTTTCCTAGCAGTATTAGTATGCAAGCGAATATGACGAACGCGACTTCAATTGGAAGTCAGCTCTCCGATTTTCAATTCCGAGTCATTATCCATTACACCAGCCTGCTTACAGCATCCGGTATTACAAAGCACTCACCATCTAGGTATTAACCAGACTCGACGTTGATTAACTACGGTGATCGTAGGGGAACCAATGTTTCAACGTGATATGGCCGTAAGCCTGAAACGTTGAAAGCACCTACTCGATGACGACAATAAGATTGATTATTTTCGTTTCGTCTTTTAAGGGACTAATTATTTTCTAATTTTCTATTACAGGAAGGGATTGCTCACATCCGGATATCAATATTTCCAATTTATATAGTAAAAGAAATATTAAAATTGACTAGGATTATTTATGATATAGAAAATTACATTTCTATATAATCTCCATTCACAATAGGCATTTTCCACGAATGTCTATGTTGAACATTGCTAATTATATTGCATCTAATTCTGTCTTCTTTCATAAAAATTTTGTAATATTCAATAATTTTATTTCCTTATCATTTTTATTATTTTGAACAACGAACGCCATTTAATGAAATATACATTTTTTTCATATTAGCTTGAGATATTAACAAATAATATCACAAAAGCAATTCACTTGAAAATTAGCCAATACACATATAGTGTATGAATTCATAAACTAAAGGCAATACTTGCAAAAATCTGAAATACCTTAATCTAAATAGAAAACTCATTTTGCAAAATTACACAAATAACAAAGACATTATGGCGTTTTAAGATATTCGTATTTGTCTTCACAATGGTTTCAATAAGATGCCTGAGGTAAGAATCTCGTTAGCGCCTCCTTACGGGCGATTCCTAAGTAAATAACAGATCATTTATCATTAGTCAGCACTGAGCTGCATTTCATATGCCTCCTATTCGGTACATCTCCCCCTTTTTTGTTTTCTTTCTAAATATAATGATTCTTGAAATAATCTCTTACGTCTGCCCGTTTTTCCCTATTCATTTCTGCTTTCCGTATTCAGTATTTTATTGTTTATATTTGTCTCCTATTAATATGGAAGGTATAATTTCATTATTTTTTCTATGTTATCATTCGTTCTTTCATTGGTTTATACATTGTAATCTGTCCTTCCGATAGGCCCATCCGCCATTATTCTTATCTCTTTTACATCTTCCTTCCATTTTCGTCTTATAGTTTTTAATTCCTGATAATTCCTTTCGGATTTTCAGCTTTCATTAGCCTGTCTGACGATCTTCAAAATACCGTCGGCTTTTTCATTCTTTCAGGCAATCTTTATTTCATATGAGTCATATTATTGTATTCTTTACTACAGAGGTTTTACTGTTTCTTTTCTATTTCTCTCCTTAGAGCTTTCATTCCTTCAAGAATAAAAGAAGAGAAATAATAGCTTATGTTTTGTTTGTCTGCATTTCATTTAGGACATCTTTGCCTTTTCATGTTAGTTTTTAATAGCGTATTGTTTTCTCTTACCTGTATTCGTTTTATTATTTCTCCCTGCATTACATTTTTCTGTTGTTTTTTTTTTTAAATATGTTTTTCCTGTTTTCTTTCGCGTGACTTCCGTCTTTTTTTTTTTAAAAGTAATTTTATTGTGTTATTTATTTCTTGCTCATGTTTTTTATCTTGTTAATTTCCTATTTTATTTATTTTTAATTTCCATCTTTACTACTTTCTTTCTATTTACATCATTCTTTCTTTCTTTCTTTTTCATTCTTTTATGCAATCTTCATTTTTTTATGAATCATAACATTGTATCATTTACTATTTTTTTATTTCCTCCTTTGGTTCATCTTTTCTTTCTTTCTTGTTAATTTCCATATTTCCTCTGTTCTAAATTTCATAATTAATTTTCATCATCGTTTCGTTCTTTCTTTACTTGTTTAACTCTTTCTTTCTTTCTCGTTAATTCCCATTATTTTTTCTTTATTTCTTTCTTTCTTTCTTTCTTTCTTTCTTTCTT
>CAHIKZ030001746.1:3320000-3347500 GCA_903632075.3 Acanthosepion pharaonis | reverse complement strand
TATTTGTTCATATATCAGTCCGATTATATCTATCTATCTATCTATCTATCTATCTATCTATCTATCTATGTAGCTATCTATCCTAGTCTGTTCCTAAATCAGTTTCATTCTATCTATGTCTGTTCATATATCAGTCCGATAATATCTATATATCGATGTATATTTGTTCATATATCTGTCTGATTTTATCTATCTATCTATATTTGTTCGTATATCAGTCTCATTATATCTATCTATATTTGTTCATATATCAGTCTCATTATATCTATCTATATTTGTTCATATATCAGTCTAATTATATCTATCTATCTATATATCTATCTATCTATTCATGCCAATGTGTGTTCCTAAATTAGTTTAATTCTCTCTATGTCTGTTCATATATCAGTCTCATTATATCTATATATCTATCTATATTTGTTCATATATCAGTCTGGTTATATCTATTTATCTATCCTACTCTGTTCATATATCTATCTCATTCTATCTCAATCTCTTCATCATTTAGTCTGATTTGGACATCTTGACGTGGAGCAATGGTTAGCATTCGTGCCTCTCTAGAGCAATTACAACCCAGTAGTAAGTTAGATTCAGGTGGACCATTCTTATGACCTTGTCCCACATCTAAGCTACACTTAGAAAATCCTCACGTGTCAGTATGATTATATCTATCTATCTATCTATCTATCTATCTATCTATCTATCTATCTATCTATCTATCTATCTATCCGAATCTCTTCATATCTATCTCGGTCTGATAATATCTACGTCACTCCATTGAACTATATAAACGTATGTCTATGGAACTATATCTATCTATCATTACTTATAAATACATCTGTTCATACCGATACCGCTAAATATAATAATTTCTAAATCAGTCACCCAATCATTTTACTTCCATTTTTTTCCATATCTATATATCTATTCCTGTCCATTGATGTAGCATCTTTACAAGGATGCACATTTCACAACGTTATTTTCTTAATGATTAATGCAGTTCATCGTGCAAAAAGGCTGTAGTTATATTTACAATCTTATTTTGTATTCAACAATATTTGGAATGATGCTCGCATAGCTTTGATATTTGAAGGCTTTCTGGTGTTTTTTTAGCCGATACTTTTCGAAGTCTTACCCTGTGTCCACCTCAGCATAAAACGTTTGTTAAACTAAGAGCTTCCAGTCGACATTAATGGATTTAATGACCTCGTTTATTCCAAGACAACATCACATGGCTTGGCGCACAAACTTCGTCCAAGACTGTCTCGCTACGAAGTATTTAGACGTTGATTTTTCAAAAGAAACTGAAAAAATTGAATTTCTGATGACGTGTAATCTAATATGGTTAAAGACGCTCATCGAGCCAACCGAATTATTATCTTTAATGTAATTATATCGAATAATTGATGGCGTTAGCAATTTTGAAATATTGACATGGCCGCCATAATCTATATGGACAACTTTGCTCAGTCCTATCGGATAGAATAATTACTAGTAAAATTGCCTCTACTGTAGAGCCATAGCAAGTGGTATAATCTTAGTCTATTCGAACTGTATAAATTCTTGTTCCCGCTAAGAATCTCATTTTATTAGATAATATGCTTGACTAGTCTTTGTTAATTTAACCCTAAATTCTTTTCAAATAGATTGTTTCTTTGCACTTGTCACATCTGGAACTGTTTTAAGAGTTTTTTGCTTACCTGCAATTTTCAAAGATTTAATATCAATGAAAATCTCAAACTTCTGCCTTGTTTTATCCTGTTCCTTTCGTTTATTGTCATTTGTTCTCGCTAAAGTTTTCTCAGTTTCTTCCACTCCAAGTAACATGCCTACGTCTTAGTGGCATTATCACCTTGTTTGGAGTGAAATGATTATACAATTTAAAAAAAAAACAAAGTCATATCTACACCAGCTAAATGGTTATAATTTTCGTAAAATGCACGCTTGTGTTGTAATAAAAATAATCTTAATCAATTTCTTAATCTTCTTCTTCTTAATCTTAATCTTCTTAATCTTCTTACTCCTTATTTTCTTCTTTTTATTCCTTATGGAACATAGAGACGCAACAACCCCTCTCCAACGGACGCGGTTCCGGGCGATTCTCTTCAACTCGGCCCATGTTGTGCCGGCTGTCTTCACTTCTGCGTCAACAATTTTGCGCCAAGTCTGTTTTGGTCGACCCACTTTTCGCTTCCCTCGTATTTTAATATGTTTGTTTTTCTTCTGTTAGAACGCATATGTTAAATTAATACCTACTGTTAACACGCGTGTAGTTTATCAAATTACTCCCTAGTGACCTTTTTTTTATTATTCCTCTCTGGAGCCTGTACTGAATATAAGTCGACTCTACCTCCAGCAGAATATTCAAAAATCCCCTCAAAGCAAACTTCGAGAGGAATGCTTGCAGGCACAATTTATAAATCCTTATAAATCTTAACTTAGTCTTAAGTATGAATCTGATCATTGCTTACTTGAAACTCAACTATAAAAACACTGTTCATTTACTATCCAGTGTACAAGTACCGACAACATCTGCCTATAAACTCAAGTATATGCACGTGCAATGTTGCACTCTAGACTCGATTATAAACCTGACTGATACTTACTCATAGCCTCGGGTCACGATCACAAATCCGGTAACTTATTATAGTCGTAGGCGCACCAAATGCACTGCAGCCGGAGTAGAAGTGATGTGTCTAGGGCAAGCTAGCCTATCGGAGCCCAAACTTCTCCAGTCTGGTTTGTATTCAGAGTTTTTCTTTCTCCTAGACCGGTAACAACCCAAGTCTATGGAACCAAATCTCTCTTCCTAGTTATCTGTAGCTTGGGCGAGAAGAGATGACTTCATACCTTTCCCAATGCAAAGTGAATATAATGAACTTGATTGGGATTCGAACTCGGCTCTCCCATTTCTCACGCCGAGCAGCAATCCATTACTCTATCTGCCTACATTATTCTCCGGTATCTTTGCATAAAGATTCAAATATAACGACAATTGTTTGCCTATATTCTCAAAACAATATTTAGCAAGAGACACAGATATATACACAAAAAGATTTACACATTATATATATATATATATATATATATATATATATATATATATATATATATATATATATATATATATATATATATATATATATATATATATATATATATATATATATATATTTGAGATTTTGAGTTTTGAGATGTCATGAAATCCACCAGACATATTCATTTACTAGTGAGCGTGATGCTTACTAAGCCGCTTCATATATTTGAATTTTTGTCAGACAAATTAATAATGAAAATTCTTACTGTGGTACTTCAATTGTTTTGTCTTCTAATTCGTCATTATTTAAGATTATTAGCAAAAGGAGCAGTTTGTAATGCAAATTACAAATTGGAGATAAGAAAACCCAAGAAGTAACGCAATTTAAATATCTTTGTTAACAAAGGACGGAAAATACAACACTGAAATCTCACTGAAAAGCGCATTTTGATAGCGAAAGATGCCTTCGAAAAGCAAAGCAAAGTATTTACAATAGAAATAAATCATTAGAAACAAAGAAATGAGAGCCGAGCTGTTATGTAGTATCAGTTCTCCTCTATGGCAGTGAATACGGGACAATCTCCTCACAGATGAAAACACTTAAACCAGCATAAATATGATTCTCCAACAGGAGGCCAAAAAATAACTCGGACCGATTATATTGAGCAACGACGAAGTTTTAGAGAAAATGGAACAAAAAAGGACCCTTACACTTCAAATCAGAAAGAGAGAGCTGAAAAATTATAGGGTATATAATGAGAAAAGAAGGTTCGGAAAATTGGATACTGACAGGAGAGACCGAAGGCAAGAGGGACAGGAAAATAACGCATAACCTACCAAGTGAGATTAATAAACAGATAGTACAACAAGGTTTAGGAGAGATAAGTAAAAGACAAAATTTATTAACAGCTACAAAGGAAGAAAATTGTGGAGAGCCATGATTGCCAACGTCCTGAGGGGACACGGTAAAAAAAAGAATAATGTGCTATTCTATGTCTGTATATATTGTTATTTATATTGTAAATTTCAGCAACTTCAAAAATAGTAGTTTCTTCTGCTGAAGAAGTCACTATTATTTTTGAAGTTGCTGAAATTTACAATATGAATAGTAATATATTCAGACTTAGAACAGACGGATCATACAACTAACTAAACAGAAATAAAATTAATGGTTCAAGAGATATATCTTAAAATATCGAGTCGCCTTCCAACTTAATTCGAGCTGTTTAAGAATTTGTTCAAAATGCTTTTATCGTACAACAACAACAAAAAAGTAAGGCTGCAACATAGAATAAAACATGGATGAAGTTTGAATGCATGAAAAGTCTCTGCCAGATATGTAAACAATATTTGAATATCTACCAATGATACGTGAGGTATATATTGATTTTAGTAATCTTGTGTGTTGAACCGAATACATAAGAGTATATACAAAGGTATGTGCAGTATCAAAGAGAAACAGACGAAGAGTCGCTTATATAAGTTAATCCGTATTAAGAATACATACCAGGGCTACACACGAGGGCACGAGGTTACATTCGGGTGAAGTCAGAATTTATTCACGAATAACATAATCTATAGAGATAGAAAATATGGAAGGAGCTATAAGACAAAAAATCCAATATTTATTTATTGTAACATATCTACAATATTTTTTTCTTTGATTAACGGCATATCAACTCGTTATGGGTCATTTAATATTGTAACTTCTGAGAAGCTTCGAAGTAATGATATATGTTATTCTGCTTTCACAATTGAATATATGGTAGATGATCCTCGGCTTTCGTGCATACACATGTTTGTGAGGATGTAATTACTAGAGGTGGTGTTATCTGTGTTTTGTTGAAGTTATAATTTAGAATAGTATTATTTCTTTAAGAAATTGTCGGATATCATATAGAATTCTGTCCTGAAAGTGTTTATTCATGTTTCTGATTTGGTTGATTTTGATGAGCAGCATTTCAACCTCTATGGATTATTTACATTTAATGTCGAAATCTAAATATTTTGAACATATATTTAAGTTTTCAAATAAATATATAGCATAAATAAATATTGTTGATAATTTAAATATAAATATATATTGATTGTAACTCGTTTTATATAAATATATATATATGTATGTTTATATTTTCATAATGTTTTGTTTGATAGTGGGGTCACCATTTTTCCATAGCTGGAACCCTAACAAGTGTTACCACCCAAGTCAAGGTGAACCTGAGAACAACAACTTCAAGTCTAAATATTTTGTACGCAAATGTATACTTTCACCAACAGATAAAGTTGATAATTTTACTATAAAAATGTATTTTTGGTAACTTTACTATAAATACGTATTACTGGTAATATTACTATAAAAATGTATTTTTATACATTAATAGTGTTTTTTAGGGGATCACTATTTGCCTATAGCTGGGACCCTAACAGGTGATACCACACCAGGTAATGGTGACCCCTATCAAACAAAACATTATGAAAATATATATATATATATATATATATATATATATATATATATATATATATATATATATATATATATATATATATATATATATATATATATATAAAACGAGTTACAATCAATACATATTTATATTTAAATTATCAACAATATTTATTTAGTGTATATATATATTTTTTGTGAGGATGTAATTACTAGAGGTAGTGGTATTTGTGTTTTGTTGAAGTTATAATTTAGAATACAGTTTTATTTCTTTAAGAAATTGTCGGATATTATATGGATTTCTGTCCCGAAAGTGTTTATTCATGTTTCTGGTTTGGTTGATTTTGATGAGCAGCATTTCAACCTCTATGGATTATTTACATTTAATGCCGAAAAACAGCAATTAAGAATAAGTTTCACACTCCTCGAATCCTCAATTTACCGATCAGAAGTCTTGCTGCTGGATGTAATTTATCGTCATACCAAGGACTAATATCCAACCGTAATAAATGTGTTCTATATCTGTTTCAGTAAACTAAAAGCTTTCTTGTTGTAGGTATTAACATAAAGCAAGACGATATAATTAAATGTCGGATGCAGTAATACTTAATAAATGATCGTTAGCAAAGAGGCAGCTACAAATTGAAGACATCAAAAGCAGGTACACAAACGTCACGATGTGAATAGTGAAGCAATAGACGACAGAAAATGTGGCAGGAATCCGAAGGCACATATGAATAGCAAATATAGCTCCCAGAAACTAAGCAAGGTAACTAGAGAGATGAAAAATTCTGTGGTTAAATCTTTTCAGTATCTAATATCTTCTTCATTGAATGCTGAAAGATTTCTTCGGAAATAAGGAACAAGCTTGATTGACTGATTCCTTTTTTTCGGCTTATCAACCATTTGCAGGTTATTAAAAGACAGTGGAGACAATGGTTTAGTGATACAAGTTTTAATAATTTACCCATAGCAGGGGAAAGAGGCGGAGTCATACTTCTGCGCAGCGTATTTGCGTATAACTGAATAAAACAAAGCCAACGCGTATTGGAACTCGGCTCTCCGATTTCAAATTCCCAGCCGTTATTCATTACACCGCCCGCACATCCAAACTTACAGCACCTGGTATCCCCACGTGGTCATCCATGTAGGTACTGACTAGGTTCGACATTGCTTAACTTTGGTAAGACTTGAATCCACAGTGATACATGTCTACCGTAGTATGCTGAGAATCGCATACACAAAATATGTAAAAAATGAAGATGTAATTAAAATATGAACTATATTCGATAAAAAAAAAGTGATAACTTAAATTTCTAAGACATATAACGAGAAAAAGAACTGAGTAGTGAATCCGATCCTCACTAGGTGCTCCCAACTTTCGACCTTGTGACACATCTAAGCTACGCTTAGAGAATCACTATGTACTTCGACGTTGTTTAATGGTTAACAAGCTTGTCTCGTTCGATCAATTACCACTGAATAGTGAGTTCTATCCCTAAACCGTAATCCATACTTCCGGCCTTGTGCCACATTTACGCTTAGAAAATCACCATATAATAAAGAAAGAGGTTCTAGAGAATTATCTCTCCAAGAAATATTAAAGTAAAGATAAGCAAAGAAAAAGTGAGTAACCTATTTCACGATATTGCGAACAAAAAGATCGTGGAAGAACAGTGATAAAGAAGTATGGAAAAGGTTAAAACTTTACTTAGAACAAGAAAAAAAAAAAAAAAAAACTGACAGAATCCATAAGGACGCGAATAATCAAGACTAGCGTAAATTAAGTAGAATTAATGTGAGCGAATGAAGCATAAAAAGCTTGTAAATTATCGGAATGATTAAAACGTGTTGAAGAATATCTTTGAGAAGGTTAGGCTAATTTATTAAGTAACGCTGCATTACAATGTATGCGTAGCGTAGCGATTTAAAGCGCAGTAAGTTGAATTGAAGTTCAACCTCCAGTCAATTACAGCTAGTCGTTTAATCTCCAGCCAATTAGAGTGCACGGTACAAACTGCGAATGGGATGGGTGATACAAACTCCAGTAGATTGGAGAGTGCAGTTCAAACTTTCCCTCGAGTAGAATGTGCAATTCAAATTGCAGTCGGATGGAGCTTAACGTCGACCAAATAGATTGTGTAGTTCACAATCCAGCCGATTGGAATATGCAGTTAAATCTCCAAACAAATACAACTGTAAAAGTATGATTTTTTTCTACAGCAGATCGAAGAACAATCTGGAAGGAGGGCAAGTAGTTGGGTGTGTGGCTATCATATCCACCCCGTAAAAAACGTCCTGCCATGGAAATGACTAGTATAGTGAGAAAGTGTCTCTGTAACCTACAGTGAAATCTACAGTATTAATACACATATCTGTCTCTTATATATATATATATATATATATATATATATATATATATATATATATATATATATATATATATATATATATATATATATATATCCACCTGCTCAATCCCATCTTGTATGTCATGCGCTGTTTTCCCCTGTCACTTTTCCCCTCTGTTCGTCCTGTGAGTATCAGATTCTCCAGAACCTACTTTCTCATCACGTGTTCCAGAAATTTCATCTGCCTCTTCCTTATGATAAGCATAAGATTCTTCCTTGTTTGCATCCTCTCCAAGACCTCATCGTTGCTCACATGCTAGATCCATGATATCCTCAGCATCCTTCTGTAGAAACATATCTCCGGCGCCTCGAGTCTCTTCTTCATCCTTGAGGATACCGTCCAACATTCTCTGTCGTATAAGAGGACAGACGTCATGTAGATGAGCGTTAGCCATTAGACCCACCATAAAGGGTACTGAATGGGAATCGATCGAAATTTCAGATTAATTTCAGGCCAGGGATATTTCCAGGTAGCTGGAATAAAAGAAATAAGTTCATTCTGTTCCATTTTTATTTTATTTTTTTGCAAGCAGAATGCAACTGTGACAGTTGAACGAGAAATTAAAGAAAAAGGACGACTTATTTTTTCTAAATTGTTTTTATGGGAGTCGGAACTGCGTTTTCTTCTTTACACCTGGAGAGGGTATGACCACTGAACAGGAAATTGACATGCCATAAAATGCGTTTTATAACTGAACCTGGAACCATGACGAATATCTAAATCGTGTGATATTTTCTGTGTCATTTCCTTTTCGGAGGTGAGAGATCCTGGCTAGGTATAACTTCTTGTTCTTCGATGTTCGGAACAGCTTTTCCTCTTCGCTCTTGTTTTCTCGTGAATTCACTGAAAATCGTTAAGTGTATCTTTTCCGATCTAGCACTAACTTCCAAGTGGGGGGAAACCGGCTGATTACATTCAATGCCTCGAAAACCAAACTTGTTACATTCCATGCTCGCCGACCAGACCCCGAACTCCCGCTAGTCACGATTAACGAATGTCCCCCTCGAGGAGACCCTGTGCCTCGAGAGGATATTGGGCTTGGAGCGCACACCGGAAAGCAAGTGGATCTCATATACGATCAATCCCTAAATAATCAGGTAAATTAGTCGGTTACCTGTAATGCGCTAGTAAATACCTGGCTCCTAATGCTATCCTCTACCATTCTAAAAGACAGATGAGACCGAAAATGGGGAACCGTTGTCATATTACGGCAGGGTGTACCCATTCCTCTCGTTTCAGGATTGATAGGGTTCAAAAGCCTCTCCGAGTCCTTGTTGGTGAAGAAGGAATATGCACATTTCTCTCTCTCTCTCTCTCTCTCTCTCTCTCTCTCTCTCTTCCTCTCTCTCTCTCTCTCTCATAGGTGTCGCTACTCTAACGGAAAATGCTCGGACTAACCACATTTCTTGGTTTCGCCATTTCTAACCTTCACGTCTAGGATCCGCCATGCCACTTATGTTGTAGCAAACCGTCCATTTTTCCTTCGTATTTCACTCGAACAGATTCTTCCCGGGAGTCTGTACTCCGAAGGGAATTTTTTTCCAGATTCCTACAACTTTAAACTGTTCTCAAGTCTAGAGTTAACCGCTATCTTCTGCCCCTATCCGTATAAAGTAACCCTTAACGCAACTCTCTACCTCGAGTGGTCCCAGGTACATGGTGAACATTACTGTAAAAGCAATGACTAGCTGATTCTCGTTGATTATCCTGTTGTAAGCATAACCTGTGAGTGTTAAATTATATATGACCTTTTTCCTCATGATTAACTTGAACATCTGAAGCGACCCATTATTAGAGGTCCATTTGATTCTGCTGTTTTACAGAAATCTTGAAATTTGTAGCCATTTATTATCGTCCGCACCGCCAGTTGGTCGTTCCAGTTTTTGATTTCCGACTTTTCCTTCACCTCGATTAGCTGACAATCAAGGCAAAAGAGCAGAGTCTACCTTGCTATTTAACCCATACGTATTATGTCATTATATATCACAGGAACTTCAGCAGTTCCTTTCAGTTAATATTAATTTCCTTGCTGTTCTTATTTTCTTTAAAATCTGTTCAATACTGGCATATTTTGTCCATGGTATTTTCGGCTTCCATAAGCAGTATCACTTCTTTTTCGGTTCATTTCTTATTGGAAAAGATTGTCCATTTAACTAAAACTGTCAAATTACACACTTACAGTGACTGAAAAATATTTGTTTAAATAAGGGATTATTTTATTAATAGCAATTACTATATAATAATGTTGTTTCTTCTTCTTATTATTATTATTATTGCAGTAGTGGATGTATTGGTAGTTGTCGTCGTAAATTCTTAAGTATTTTCTTCTTATTTTAATCTAATTAGATTCTTTTCACAATTTCTTCAGTCTGCTGTGCCGAAGGAATAATTGCGCTTCTGAGGAAACCATTTTCTAACATGAAAATTCTTTCATGAGAACTTATCGATCGAAATGTCCGAAAATGACTACTTACAGATATACTGTGCCATGAAGCACATTTTTGCAATTTTATGTCTATTCATATGGTATGTTCAGTTTTGTTGGTACCTTTTTTGTAAAGCCCGAATCGACCTGCAACAGACATTGCAAAAAATATGTGTTTGTTTTGAGACCTTTGATGTGTACCTTCCTTCAGTTCAAAATTCTTTTCTCAACCAGGTCCAGATTTTACTTACTTTCTTTTTTTTCTATTTTAAATAGGAATTCTGTCTCAGTTTTTTATGATACCTGTGTTTAGTGTCTGATCTGTATTGTCATTTGTAGCCATATATGGCTTGTTATGTCTCGGGAACACGATTAGCTGACATGCGAAATTCCAAAATATTTGGCATTATTTTTCTTTGATATAATTTTTGCTTATGCGGTCATGTACTTCATTTCAGTATTTATACTAACATGTTTCTAAAACCAAAAGTCTTAATATTAAGAATAAAAAGCATGAAAATGCTTGTAAATAGCGCATTGGACACAGAAGAAAATAAGCTCTTTCTCTTTTCTGATTTTTTTTTTAAGCATATCACCCCAAGCAATGCGGGAGTCGCATTAGTACGCAATAAGTTACAAAGCAAGAATAAAGAGTGGTGTTTGAGCAAAAGGATAAAAAAAAGAACGGGAATCAAAATCAAGGCATCAGAACATATCGATTGACATTACACTTGAATATTTGAAGATTATGTCTATCAAGGAAGCAATAAGAGGAAGGGAGTTCCACTGTCGGGAAGTGCGAGATAAGAAGCTGCTGAAGCAGAAGAGACGGTTACATTTAACCGTTTCGGCAGTGAAAAGGTGGGATCGAGATGCCAACCAAGTTTTGAATTCAATACCTTGTTAAGGCAGTGGAGAACTTGGAGATATTGAACTCACAACTGTTTGGGCCCTGTCATTCCATCTAACCAATGCCTTCATCCATTCTGCCGTATGTCCTTAAAGACACCTAGCACAGTGAGTTCAATACATGCTTAAGGCAGTGGAGAACTTGGAGAGGTGAATTAACGGGGGATAAATGATAACTGAAATCCATTAGACGCGGCACTTGGGACTAGTACTGTCTACCCCAGCGAGCGAAATAAAGTGTTCACTTCAACATTTCAACCACATGAAGAATACCGGAGCGTACAATGGCGGAAACGTTGTGGTAAATATGGTAACAAAGATGAGGACAATAGTCCAAATAATGTAGAAAGCTTCGTGTGAATAGATGACAGAATGGGAACGATAGGAGATGAAAATTGTCAAAAAAAATGTAAGATCAGCGAGTAACAGTGTAAAACAAATATTCGTCTAATTGTTAAAGAAAAATAATTCAATTACAAGTACTGCCCATAAACCGGAATGTATCAAGAAAATGCGGGAAGCCGTGGAGATGCATAATCCTCAAGAGTATTTATACTTCTAGTATGAAAATGTACTATTCAAACAAATAGGCAACCCGATTTACATATGCTACGGAAAAAATATCCTTAAGAAATCGAAGGTAAAAAAAAAAAATCTTTTGATACGCAAGCATTGGCGAGATAATATTGTGGCAAGTGCTCGTGATAGACGAAATGGCCTCTGGAGGTTATGTGATAGGAGTTGTCTCAGCCATATTTGTATGCAGAATTGGCAAGGGGCTGGTGGGCCGGTTTCCAATTGGAGCTAACACGTTGGCTAGTCTTCAAGATGGAGAAGGCGTGTGCTAGCTGACAGCACATCTGTCATGAGAAATCCGTCTTTGGAGCGGTCTTCATTGACCAATCGATATCTGCTGCACTGTAGCTCTTAATACGCACAAAAGCGTCTTCGGCTGCACACTAAAAGACCAGGTATATTAACACTTGGGCAGAGACAGAGAACGACAAAGATGATCGCGTCTAAACATTATTCTGTACACATCCGAATATAGAAAATTATATGACGTTGAATATCAATACCCACAAATGCAAACGCTCACATGCGGGAGAGAGAGTGTGTGTGTGCGTGTGTGTGTGTCTGTATTTACTTGTGTGCTCTTTGGATCGGAATAAAGGACAAAAGTAAAAGAAGGGATATATATATATATATATATATATATATATATATATATATGATGCGTGTTTCATTAAATAATATAGACAAGTTTTGTCTATTTATTTTAGGTAAATACTTTTCATATTGTCTGATAAGCTTAATAACATTATCATTAAAAGACGAACGAAAAACACCATACTGATACCTGTTTTTTAATCCTATCTAATCTTTCGACTTACATAAGCCATTACCAAAGATGACAATTACAGTTCAATATATTAATCAATACACGAACAAAACAATAATGATTGTCTGTTTTTGTTGCATGAAAGATTTCCAAGCAACGACAAACTCATGTAAAACAGACGCGGAACCAGAAATCGCAAGGCAGATCGTGACGTCACACATGACCACACGAGAGTGAAAACAAGAAGTGTTAAATATGGGAAGACATTGCTATAAAACAATGGCTTCTCTTATCAATTATAGGCATTTATGAATATTTGTGGAGATTTCATAGTTTATTTTGTTCAATATAGTGTTTTTCTTTCATTTACAAACATAATATTGTTAAGCTTATCAGACAATATGAAAGAAATTTACTTAAAATAAATGCACAAAACTTGTCTATATTATTTAATGAAACATACATCAATGAAAAAATGCTGCGTAAATACACACAATATATATATTGAAATTAAAATAACTGATCCAAATGCAACTTTTGGATAATAAGTGCGACATTACTGTAATTATTGAACAATAAAGTTCATGCCACTTTGACAGAATATTTACCAGTAAAAAAGAATTCTCTTATCACCATATTTGTATAAGAACGCACAATTGTAAAATTTAAATTCAAACTCAGCGTTGCGACTGCACGCTCCAAAAACAATAACTCATTTCTAATAGCATTTTTTGAATTACAACAATACCTATATTTTCGTTGTCCTCTTATCACTGAGAGTAAAAACAAGAACAAAATCTATTCCATACCTGAGGATGTCTGTAGGAACAGACGAAAGCTTATGCAACAGAAATTTATAGAAACGAGGATCTTTTCATTCATAAACAGGTTCGGGGTTTTTGTATATTATTTGTATTGTTCGCGACGATGGATTTCTCGCCAATTAAATCATTAACCTTTTTATTTTTTTTTGTATGAATAATTCATGAATACATACATACATATATATATATATATATATATATATATATATATATATAGAGAGAGAGAGAGAGAGAGAGATTTGTGGATTTAGATAGCAATCTTTCTTTCATGCCAATTTCATCGAATACGACAAACAAGGTGCTTTGATTTATTTTTTATACTATTTCTCATGTGATCTATTAATTTAGATGTAATGTATAATAATATAGGACAGTTTATAAGTAATTTATTATCTGAAAAGAAAAATATTAGATCACATGAGAATTTGTATAAAAAACTGAATCAAAGCACTATCAATTAGATCAATTTAATGTATATATATATATATATATATATATATATATATATATATATATATATATATATTATTGCACATGTAGTTTGAAGTCAGTCGTTTTAATAAACTGCATCATTGAAAATGAACTTCCTATTTTTTGTATGATTGACTCTCCTGTCTTTTAAAAATTATGTTTACACAGGAGAGTCCATTATACATAAAATATCGACTTATTTTCAATCACCGTGTATTTGTTTTATATTTTTAATACGTTTTATACCCTTTTATTTTAAATATAATATATAATTCTGTCTATTTTAATGCATTTAAAATTAAAATCTGTAATCCCTGTACAGTTGATTAACAGATCCAGCATTGCGCTAACCAGATATTTTTTGTTAAAAATATGTAACGGTTAGCCTCGACTTAGCACATGATTTTTGACTTGTGCATGAAACTACCAGTCGTGTTAACGGTGAAGGATAATATTATATATATATATATATATATATATATATATTTAGGAAGCAAATTTTCTAAGAAATATCTGATTGAAAAAATCGACAACACAACTATCCTAGACCATGAAAACAACAATTTCAGATTACAGATACTAGAAGCAATTTATATTACAAAATTAAAGCCGGCACCGAGCAGAATCAAGTATGAATACTCCAGAAATGTTCTGAAATGCCTGTAAAGGAACAGTTTCTTCACGCCTTAATGCGCGCACGGCCATGACATTATTTTTTCACGTTCGAATGAACACACAGTACATTGTCAAGTGCAAAACTGTTTATAAATACTTGTACTAATGAACAACATATAGTTTTATACTAATTGCACACCTGAAGATATTCTTGATTCTGGTTATGTCCTCATGTATTTGATATAGAGGAAGACATCCTTATGTAATTAAATTATTTTGTATTATGCGGATACCTCGCTTTATGCATTACAAACTCAGATATAATAACAGTTTTATTACCTGCGGAAAAAATATCGTATATATATATATATATATATATATATATATATATATATATATATATATATGTGTGTGTGTGTGTGTGTGTGTGTGTGTGTGTGTGTGTGTGTGTGTGTGTGTGTGCATAAACATTCTTAAATATTTTCTTCAATTATGTATGAAACTTGAAAATCTGGCTTCCTTTTGTCAATTTAAAAATGCAGATGTACAACACATTGAAAAATATTGAAAACAACACACACCTAAAATGCATAAAGGATATATAATTCAAAACCATATCATAAAATAAATCAACGTCAATGTATATACTTTTCTGTATTGTTGTATGTAACAAAGACAGAACATCTGCTCAAATATACATAAAAATGTAGGAATATTCTGATGCGAATCATGTTTGTAGGTTTTTCTTAGGAGTCTCTTTTGTTCCTGGCAGCAGAGAGTAACGTTCGTTGCTTAATATAAAGCTTGTATTATGGCCCAACATCGTTGAAAAGAGCTGAACATTTTGCTGAGGTTATGGTTCAAAAGGGTGAATGGTAAAATATGGCCGAGAGATACAGGACTAATGACAAAATATCAACCGACCGTCAACTCGAGTCTGATATCAGACTTGACGTAAAGTGCCAATGCAGAACTCACTTTCAGACTCCGAAGAAAGGGCAAGGTTAGGTTTGGGTCTGGGTGTCAGACGTTCGGCTCACCGTACATCCACACTAAAAGAACTCCTCTCTCAATCAGAGCCTATCTCTACTCTCAACACAGTCCCGCTTCGCCCGCCATTGCGTACAGAGTTTCACTTGTCAGTTTGAACAGCGCAGAATGTAAATAGCGTCTTTGAGTTGCGAAATCTATGCAGACGTTGTGTAGAGTTACCAAATATATGCAGACTTTGTGTAGACAGCTAGTTTTGCACAAGGTCGGGGAATCGGAGAGAGATGTGCGTGTTAGTTGTGCGTAGGTGAGGTTATGCGATAAAATGGCCGGTGGGGTGGGGTATATTTTAATGGAGGTTCATTGACAGAAGTGAAGAGACATAGACGCGATAAGTGGAGAAAAACAGAAAGTCATTGTCAGACAGAAGGGATGAGAGCGTTAAGAGGCTATACAAAGACAAGAGTCAATATAAAGTGTGCTGCCATGATATTTTCATGACAGACTTTATTAATGAATAGAGAGGAATTCATATAAAAGAAAAAAATACCAAAGGAGTAAATTAAAAAAATAAAGAATCTCACAGAATATACGGATTTTAAATTAACTTTTACTAAACAGTAGAATTATATTCTTTCTTAACACACGGAAATACATATTGCATATCTCCGTTAAATCTCTGCTAAACACAAACTATAACATGGAATTAGAATGAAAGCAGTTATGGCAGCTACACTGAATTTATCATAACAAATTCAGAATATTGAATTAGTAAATGCTAAACAAATTAGATACCGCGGTAAATAGCTAAGTTATAACAAATTTAGTATGGCAGAAAAAGTATTTGAACACAGATTTGCTACAAAACCAAGACATCAACTTGAATACTTGAGCCATATTCTTAAATAACCTCGGCAGATTGAGACTTTCATGTTGGACGTCATGCATAGCACCAGACTTGTAAAGAAATATCTAAACTCTCAGCTGAATACAACTGCTTCCTCGGATCAATGGTGAGAAAATGCTTTGAGCGAGTAAAGTCTCAGTGTCTTGGCAAAGATTATATTTCTTTGAACAGTGTTGACTGCCTCTACCGAATCACAAACAATGAACTGTACCGAATAACAAAAACAACATTACTTGAGGACTACCAACAGCTGCAACAACTAAAATGGATAGTACATGTAACATGAAGAGAAGATAACGTTGTAATTATGATGACATATTAAACTGCTTCAAATAAAAATTCTGAATGAAATGCCCTCAATATTGGAAAGAGCGATAACAGCTACTGAACTCGAGATAAATGTTTTAATAGAAAGATTTTATAAATTTCAACCGACATATGTAGTGGCTACACAGTCCACGAATGGAAAATATTTCCTTGTAAGGAAACGGTTAACATAAACATTAACATTAACATAACCAAAAGTAGTGCTGAAATTTGCAGTTATTTTTATCCAAAGTATAAGTGTTATGGTCCGGTTCCTTGTACCCCGGGTGATAGTCCAAGGTAGAAACAATAAAGAAGCACTCGACTACGGATATGGAATAACACAGATATATTACAAACAGGAATATATACAGAGAGGTAGAAAGTGTTAGTGCGAACAATCAGGTTTAGTAGTAATTGTCTGAACGCGACTCTGTTTCGGACTGCCTCTGACTCGACTGACTGACTCGTTCGCTCTGACTGACTGACAGACTCCTGACGGACCTCACTCCAGGCTGAACTCTAGACTTCAGATGGAACCCCCTGCTTCCTCTTGAGGCGCAGTATTTATTACGTATGGAATAGTCCATTATGTTATTACGGGTACGGTCCCATAACAATAAGTATGTTCGTTGTATATATGCTCAGATAGACAAATACACGACTGTGCAAGTCTAATATTTAAGATAAATCAGTCAATTTCCCCTAGTTTTCCCTAAAATATTGGATATATTAAATATGTATCGTCATTTAGGTATTACATTCTTTTGTAATGTTTCTTGAAGCTGGCTAATTCCGATCCTACATGACTGCCAAATAATAATGTTTTGTTCTGGAGCCAGATGCTTTATTTAGAGTCCATTGTAATTAAATAAATGTTGATTGCAACAACAGTTCCTATTTAAAACTAAAACAAAAACACCTTATTTTTTAGAGAATTACAAATAGCTGCCATCAAATGTCGACACGTGTTACGCGTAAAAATGAAAAAAAAAATTAAATTCAATTCTCGTACAAATTTCAAAAGCGCAAGTAATGTGTAATAATTCAAAATACATTTTTTATATATCTCACATTCTCCTATTTTCCTTTTAACATATTTTTTTTGGTTTATGCGCCATCACTCTTAATGTAATGGGTGATCAGGGATCCCTCCAAATGATTCTTTAAAATCCCTATTTTTCACTGGACTGCTATCTGTTCGCACGTACCCGTTTCTATGTCACATTTTTTATGAACTATGACAAATTTAAGAGAGTTAAATTTCTGTACTTGCTTCATTTTAACGTACAATAGTTTATACGGTCTCCAATATCATAATCTTCTTGTAATTATTATTTTTTTAATCTCTCCTAAATCCTGTTCTGTCATCCATTTACACAAGTTCGTTATGTAGATTATACATTGTTCCACAAAGTCCGTTTTGCCTTCTCTCTATCAAGTGAGTATTACATTTTCCATGCCCTCTTTCCTCGTTAGGTACCCTAGAAATTTCAACTGAAATTTCTGATGTTGATTATACGTTTTCTCTTTTCCCATTTTCTATAAAACTTCGTCGTTGGTCACTTTTTCTGTTCATAATATTCTCAGCATGTTTGTGTAGACATTATTTTCATTGTTGGTAATATTTTTTTCTTCCAAAAATCTATTTCTAGTAAGAATTTTCCTTCGTTTGTAATTTTTATTTGAAAAAAAGGCATAACTGGTGATATGTTTTTTTTTTTTTTTTTACAAATTATTTCTGGTAATAAAAACATATTTTTACACTTTCAAAGACTTTTGATCCGAGTTCGGGAGTTAACCATTAGTGTATCACGCTTGGCACATAATTGACGGCCTAAAATTGATATGTAAATAAAAATTTAATAAAACACACGTGTTTGTAATTATTTTTTTAATCAAGTAAACCAAAAAATGCCAAAAAAAAAAAAAATACATTACGATTTGCTTTATTAAAAATAAATGAAAACAAAAAAAAAATATTCATATTTTACATAACGCCTTTTCAAATGCCTTATCTAAAGAAAAATAGTCACTAATTAATCCATTAATCTTCAATAAATTACTTTTATTCGGTTACGAAAACGTTAAATTCTTCTGGTGCTGAGTTGTCACGGTTCTGAGTTGTCCCGTCTCTCCGTCGTTGGTGTTTATTTGGCGGTGTTGTGTTATCCCTTCCCGTAATTGAGACATTGTAAACTACAAGATGCTTTCCTTAGCTTCATATTTTTTATATGACACTAGGTTTGCATACGGCGAGCTGTCCTTCTACTAGACTGGCTGACAACCAAGATGGAAAAGCTCAGCCTGTTCTACAATCTAAACGGTGGCTGGGTGTGAGAAGAGGTTTATTCATACATTTCACTAGGATATTTGCACGTTGTTGAATATGTAGAACTTTACTGCTATTCGAAATCAGCTCTTTACCATTATATCTAAGGCATATCATAAAATGCCTCACTAAACTCATTTGTCCATAATATTTCTATAATATTTCAGGCATGGATATATTAATAATTTACAATATATTAATGCCAAAGTTACTAATGCTTCTCACTTATTAGTAGACATTTATAAATATAATAATATAAATATAATACTATATAATATATATGATAATAAATATATAATAATAATTATAATATAACTATATTATAATTGTATTATATCATATATACTATATTAAATATATTTTATATCATATTATATTTATATAATTATACTATATATTTATATCTTTAAATTTATATATTTATAATTACATGTTTATATTATGTATTATATTTATATTATATACTTATATTTATGTATTTATTTATATATTATATATTTATGTATATATTATATTATATATTTATGTATATATTATATATTTATATTATATATTATATTTATTATATTATATTTATATATTTTATATTATATATGTTATATTAAATGTATTATATTATATATAAATTATATTATGATTTTATAAAATAATTAGGCATATATAAATAAGGAAATTTATTTGGAGTGATGACTATTTATTGCTACTCAATTACACAGAATCATTTACAGCAATGTCCTAATAGTTTCCAATTCATATGGAATGAACTTGTCTACTCTCAAACGATATTTTCCTTCTCAGGGCGGCTGCTAAATGCTGGCGTTTTTACTGATGGAACTTTTTCGGCAAACTTCCATTGCAACGTGGTCTGCTTGTCGAATTGCCAATACGTCACCTGCCGATTCATCTCTCACGCGGCCTCCAAAGAAGAAACTGATACTGCAAATCCTTGGCTCACACCCACGCACTCCCCAGTCCGTTTTGTCCGCGCGACGAGACGATTGAAGATGATTGATGACCTCAAGAAAAAAAGAGGAAGAGTTGTCTACCTTATATTAACTCACAAAACCATAGAAAATGCCAAACCTTTCGAGAAGAGTTGATTGATCCACAAATTTTGGGTAAGTGAAAGTCTTCTTACATGAGTTATAATGAATTTTCGCTATTCCAGTTAGCAGAGGTTTCCGTGTTCGATCCCCAGCAGAGCTACAAACATGCATATATTTACCCATCCAAGATAAGAAAGTGACATTTCTGCAGCATTTCTGAAAAGTTATATGGAGAGTGGTAAACGTTTTTATACCCTATGGCACCTTGCATTTATTGGAAATATTCATAGAAATATGAGTTAATTTTTTCTTATTCAGTTTATTAAACAGGTTGTTAATTTTTTTTTCTTTAAAACGGAAAATAACTGGGTTGAAAATAATTCACTAAGAATGTACTAAACGATCCTAAAGCAAGGAAAAAGAAAGAAAGGAAAAAGGAAGAAAGGAAAGATTATAACAAAAGGGGGAAAGAAAGGAAAAGACATGATATCAAAACAGGCCGCTGGGTGTGGACCAGATGTCGGTCAGAGCCTCTGGCTGACCTTAATTTTTGTTGAAAGAATAGAATTGGAGATATCGGTCGCGAGCGCTGACCGACAGTTTCGTAGAAGAATTCTTATCAAAATAACGAAAGGTAACTTTTAAATTAGAATAATAGAAATGAATTTTACTTTAGTCAGAGAGAAAGTGTCTTTGGGCTGGGGAAGTGACTGGTGAAAACGATATACGGAATTGACCTGTTAAGAATTGGACACCCACGTTAAGAAAGTAGAGATATTTCGACCTAGATAATTAAGATTCTCGGCTATCAGGAAAAACAAAGAGGTAAAAAGAAGAGCAATTGTTTTTGGACCACGGAGGGCGCCAGGAAGGCGGAAAAGATCCTTTCTAAAAGTCAAGACTAATTAGCAGCGGGCTGTTTGACAAAGTCCAGGTGAGAGAGGGCAAGGATTGTCATTTTGCGTACGTGCAAAAAGGTGCGAAATCGGATTTTGTTTTTTTAAAACCAGCACGATGTAACCACACCCGCCAACAAAAGGGAGAGGGTGTTCGGTCAATAACAATTGGTCGAATACAATCACGTGACCGCGGAAGAAGAAGGAAAGAAAACCTCGATCAATAACTGTTGGACGAGGCGGTCACGTGGGCTGCGGAAAAGAAGAGAAAGAAAGGTTCGATCGGGAACGATTGGTTGAGAGCGATCACCTGACATGAGAGAGACTAAGAGAAATAGATATGCGCCGCCCCCAAGAGCACTGTGAGAAAGTAGGGGTGAAAACAATAACGATAATGGAAAGTCAAAATTAATACGGCTTTTGAAATTATCGAGAAACCCCTGACGCCGACCGACCCACCTCGGTTTGTTGCGGCGTCAATATAAGCAGGACCCCAGTCGGCAGAAATCAGTTGAGCTGAAGTTGAGCTGAAGTTGGAGCTGAAGTTGAGTTGAAGTTGGAGTTAGGTTGGGCGTGAGTTGCAGTTCACCCTCGGACGACAGAAGAATCCTCGAAACAAGAAATCCTTCCAGCCCAAGTTGAAGACAAGAAATCTTCCAACGAATTGAAGCAAGAAATCTTCCACCGAATTGAAGCAAGAAATCTTCCACTGAATCGAAGCAAGAAATCTTCCACTGAATCGAAGCAAGAAATCTTCCACTGGGTTGAAACAAGAAATCTACCAGTCTAAACAAACGAAGAAGAAGAAATACAGCTCACGTCGAAGAGAAGAACCAACTGCGAACGACCGATAGAAATTAGCCCCAGTGTCGAACTGAACCACACTCCGACATACATACATGATTCTAGAAAGTAGGTAATTCGACATTTTCCTATTGTGTGATAGAAGCTTGGTGCCATAGTCCACAGAGCGGGTCGGGAATTGAGAACAATTTTGTTTTTATGTAACGGACTTTAAGATATAAAAGGTTGTTACCCTTTTTATCAGCAATTTTGTTTGGTGTCGTGAGTTTTTATTTTATTTGTGTTTTGCCACCCCCGTCGGACTCAACTTGTATCGGCCCCGATCCCTGCTGGTCCCGTCTGTCTAAGATCTAAACACAGCGTGGGTAGACAGACCGGAGATCGGTATAGTTGCTTTAGTGACCAGGTATTGGAAGCGAGTCGGGAAAGGCGAGGCTGGTGATCATCTGACCAAAGGGTTGGAGCGGCACGCTTGGACCCAGGAGGAGCGACCAGGAGGAGCGACGTCACCGTTGGCGCCGTAACCAAAGGATCCGACACTGGGCCAGGTGTGTAACCGTCACACCCGCCCTACAATTTAATCATAACGTGATAAATTTGTTGTCTTCTAGAGTTAGACAGTGGATAACAATTTCCACTAAAACCTGCATTGCACACCTAAATAAGGGGTTCCCAAATTGGAACATACGAAAATAAATTTCATCAGTCAGTCAGTTATGTGCCATGCGTGATATACGCTTAGGCGATCATTTACCTTTCGATACGTGACTGATGAGGCAGATTTTAACTTCAGTAGTTTGACATTTCTTTCTGCGTTAGACCAGTTGCCATCCAAGGCTACAGAATCTAGTCCTGCTATTTACCCATAGCTCGGAGAGAGTACAGAGGAGGATCCATACCTTTCCCAAAGATATTAGTTTAATAGATGCGACTGTAATGCAAACTCCGTTCGATTCCGCAACGCGAGCTGCTATCCATTACTCCACCGTACCTCCAAGCATATACATATTTGTAAAAGAAGAAAGGTATCTGATATTCTTCGAACAGTGTGGAAACATTCAGTTACAGTATTTGGCAATGTTGAGCAGGGGTGGTCAGCTTCGGGTCATGAAGATATACTTTTTTTAATCGAGTTCACTCCATTGTGCATGGAAGAGTTAGAAACAGAAGCACTGCTCCAGAGTGAAAAAAAAAAAGAAGAGTAATCAGGAGGACAGGCGATTGACATCAGATTTAAATGTTTGCAGATTAAATTTGGTTAGAAAGCATCCAACCGAAATAGTATTCCACAGAGGAGAAGTGCGAGAAAAACACCGTTAGCATAGAATATATAGTTCCATTTAGACAGCTCAACTCTAAATTTGTGCGACCTCGTTTCCAATACTGCGTTCAAATTCAGAGTCTAGTCGTCATAGCGAAGAGCTCATCCGAACAATTACAATGAAAATATTTATAGAAAAGGTAACCTTAAAGCGGTTGGAAAGTGATCGAAGATGAGACGCCCGATCAGGGACAATAATATTGCTGATTCTTTTAGGATTTTAGTAAGGAGCTCTAGATAAATAGCAGGAGCAACGGACCATATGTGCTAGCAATATTCTAGGCATGGAAGAATGGTTAACTTATAGATATTTAAGATAGACACTGGAGATAAACAAAATATGTCGGTACAGTGAAGCAACCTTCTTTGCTGCTGAATTCAATATAGTATTTCCACCTCATGCCCAAGAATGCGCAACGAGTTGCTTTCCTGTAGGTTAGCATCAGCTATCCTGATAGAAGGAATAGAGAGTTCGCAGATTATTAACAGAGAGAGGTTTAGTTTAAATTAGCAAGCGTTAAAATAAGGCTTTAAACATTTAGAAGCTATCCTTTACCCCAGTTAACAAGAGACCGATGGTCATTTTGGATATCAGCTGCTATTTCAAACTTATCAAAGTGACCTGACATAAATATCAAGTTGATATTTTATGGTATCGGGAAGATCATCAATAAAAATCAATAACAAAGTAGGATCAAGGATGTACGTATGTATGTATAGCTGACCACTCGTATTCGAAGATACCCGTCTACTGTAGACGCTTGCTCATGCATATTTTATGTTTGTTCAACACCCACAGAGCCCTACTGTGGTTTATACTGCAACTATGCTGAGCAGAGTTAGAGTTTCTAGGAAAGGGCGTGTTATCTAGCGTGACCAACAATTTGAACAAGGCCAGAACGCTCAATCACTCAGTCACGATGATTGTGACTTCGTGCTAGCACAGCTATCGACGGAACCCAAGGGTTCCGTCTACCTAATTCCACTAACCCGTGGTATGGTTTTCAGGCACTTTCCAAAGTGGAATCGACCGCTCCAGTCCTCTAACATCAGGGAGTCGACAATGGTAGCTTCGAACACCGGCCTCATGGCCAGAATGTGGACTTTCTAACCAATCAGCCACGTGTCCATTAGGATCAAGGATGGAACCGTGGAGAACAGCTGCATTAGTACGAATCGATCTGGAACAGGATGACATTCATTTCATGATTCGATAGGAAAATGAATCAATTCAAAAATTTGTCCAGCACCATCGTAACGTTTCAGCTTCTGGAAAAGACTGCATGCCAAACCCTGTCAAAAGTTTTCAAGGTGTTTAAAGGCACCACCCAGGTTTTATCAATCTCATCTAGGACTCTTGATTTCAAACTTATATTAACATCAGCAATACATCCTCTATACTCCAAATGTTTAAAGCTGTAATAATATTAAAGTATACAACGTTCTTGAACCTTTTGG
This sequence comes from Acanthosepion pharaonis, assembly GCA_903632075.3. Taxonomy (NCBI): domain Eukaryota; kingdom Metazoa; phylum Mollusca; class Cephalopoda; order Sepiida; family Sepiidae; genus Acanthosepion; species Acanthosepion pharaonis. The sequence goes on along the minus strand of CAHIKZ030001746.1, from coordinate 3,322,959 downwards.
AAGAACGTTCCGTTTTAGCTAGGATCAATGTTGAGTTGTGGATTACGTGTCTAAAAATAGAGGAAAAGAAATTTAAAATGTAAAGATTCGGAATATACCTCCCTTTGCTTTGCTAAGTTACAAAAAAAAAAAAAAAAAAAAACAATCTTGAGAAAAACAGGTTAAGAGAATGCGAAATAAATAAAAAAAAAAACTATTTAGAATGGAACAATAAAATACATATTGAATAAACTGATGTTTGATTTGCCACAACGCCGATAATATGAGTTCTATGAAAAGGATCGAAATCAAGAATGGGGTAGTCAGCAAGTAAGCAAGCATTGCGATATTTTTCCAAAGTCCAGCAATTCCTTGCCTCACGTGGAAATTTTGATACATTTCCAGTATCTCCAAACCTGACCGTTTCCTTAGTCTGGAATTGATAACTGACTCAGCCACAAGGCTAGCCGGTCATTCGCACACGCTTAAATAGAGATCACGCAATATATAATAGTTCTTCACAGATCAAAATTTTTATTATGTTGAAAAAAAATAATATATATATATATATATATATATATATATATATATATATATATATAAAGAAAATAACAAGAAATACGGAATGTTTTTCTTCTTAGCAAGCAGAGTGAGATGTCAAGCGAAAATAACGTCACGAATAAGCAATATTAACAGCATCATTAATTTGTTTCCATTGGCTTAAGTCTACAACCGATAGATTTCACTTCAGAAGGTCGGCTGTCTTTGAGAAAGGCAAAAGAAATCAATTAACCTACTTACGTTTGGGATCTCTGTAAGTATATTTCATTTATAAGACCATTAATCACACCCAAGAGGATTCACAGAAGAGTTTTACTTACCTGAAAAGAAAAAGAATGTCATAAATTAAGAAATCGATGAAAATGTGACTCTCTGGGTATCAAAAATAATTAAATATAAGAGAATAATTTTGATTTAAATTCAATTAAACATACAAATACAGGGAATGAACTGAATCTGAAAATAATATATAGTTGGACATTGAGGTCTTCACTGAGTGACGACAGTCTGTTTCATGCTTGAGCGCAAGTTTCAAGCCTAAAGATTGAGTTCAAACATAGAACAGACTGTTTACGTACGGTGTTAAACTGTTTTCACTATTATATTTACATACGCTCTATCACTGATATTCAGTATATTGACATGGGTCATCCCAAGTTTTACAAGGCTAGAACATGTAAAACTTGGGATGACCCATGCCCTTTATGCCTCCATGAGAAATTGCACATAATTAAGCTTCTAAATAATAATAATCTATTAAACAATCGACACAAGTTAACGGTTTTTTGTAGGCATCATCAGATTTTTGGTTTGAACTATTAGCTAAAAACTAGCATACAATATAATAACTTGCTTAATCCATAGCCCACTCATCAGATTGATGGTTTGAATAATTAACTAAAAACATGCATACAATATAACACCCTTCATAATCCATAGCCGAAATAAATAGTTTAAATACCCTAACAAAAGATAACCCTTTATGAAGTCGTCAAAAAACAATCGTTACGACAGTTTTTTTTTTTTTTTTTTTTTTTATATGCACAAATCCCTTTCATAAAAAAATAAAATAAAAAAATAAATAAATCTCCATAGACATGCAAACTAGACGAGGGTTAATACATCTTCAGTTTCAAATTTAGACACCCCCACCTTTCACTGACTTGACATCTACGAAAGTAACTCTATACTGATACTTATTATTAACACCCAACACCCGCCTACCCAACTTAAACAATTCGCACTAGCTGTTACCATGTAAATATTGATTTCAATTTTTAAAACACGTAAATTTCAGAAACACGTTATTCCAAAAAAAAATTTCGCTTGAAGATGGAACAGAGCTTATTTTAACTCAATTTAATTTAAATAATTTAAATAATTATATTGAAGTTTTCGGCTCTTGTTTTGAAACATGGGACTTCTTATGTCGCGATTTGGAATCATATTTTTAAATAAATAATTATATTTATGCTCTACTTTTGTATCGAGCACTATTTTTTAAAAATAATAACTAAAATACTAAGGGACTTTGTATTATTTACCTAACCAGTTCCTTCCTATTTTCTATATATTTTCACATATTATATATATATATATATATATATATATATATATATATATATGTGTGTGTGTGTGTGTGTGTGTGTGTGTGTGTGTGTGTGTGTGTGTGTGTGTGTGTGTGTGTGTGTGTTTGTGACAGAAACTGTCAAAATATTGTCTGTTCTAATTTTAAAAGCATGGATAACAATGCTTTCTTAAATGTATACTTTGTTATTTATTTGCAAACCATTAAGTGTCTTCAAGCTTAGGTTAGAAATTTGTAGCGTTAGCTTATCTTTTCCGAGAAGTAATCCGCTTTCAAAATGGCTGTCCCTCTGGAAACACAACAGAAGCAAAGTGCTGACTTAAATTTTCAGTTTTTGGAAGTTGAATGTGCTGCATTCGCAGGAGGTTAGAGACAGTTTGTGGAAGAGGCGTATTTTGTGATAGGTCAGTAGAGTTAATGGCAATCGTAGATAGAAAGGAGAAGACGACCTTAATGACAGGCCCCGCTGTGATATGCCAGCACTGCTGTGAATGAGGATAAGACCAAATAGACTGATGTCCTCATTAAAACTGACAGAAGAATCACTGCTGGAAAACTCTTTGAATGTGTTCTGATGAGTCATAAAGTGCCGGCAGTTTAGTTCAGTCTCTTGGCTACTCAAAGGTCAGTGCAAAGAGGTTTTCCTAGAATGCTGACGACACAAATAGCACTTAGAAGACTGCGGTGAAATAACGATGATGATGTGTTAGAAGCAAATAACATGTTGGTAAAAAACCCCAAAACATTAAACGAGGCTGATGTACAACCAAAATTCAAGGTGTAACCTGCTTATTGAGAAAAAATAAATAAATAACCAGACCAGTAATTCTG
>CAHIKZ030001746.1:3307500-3315000 GCA_903632075.3 Acanthosepion pharaonis | reverse complement strand
GTGAGAGAGAGGGGAAACCCGTTGACACCCTCTGAGGGTATGGTGAGATACCAATATGAGAACAGGAGAAGGTGGGAGGACGAAAGACTTCCAAAAATGGAAAATAATATATTTTCCTGAACGAAAACAAAGAAGTGGATTGTGGATTTAGAATTATCAAGGAACCTCAAACACCGACAAGCCCACCCCGGTTTTGGTCGGCGTCCATATACGCAGAGTCGCAGCGAGTGAAAGGCAGTTCCAGTTGAGTTGGCAGTTCGAGTTAAGTTCGCAGTTCGCAGCTGAGTTGGATTGAGTTGGGCCCGTCTCGCAGGAACCTGACTGAAAGACTCCACGCAAATCACGACATCAATTTCTTACCAAGAATAATTTATTTTTGAAGAACGACTTAGACTCACACCACCAAAACAAGTTTTACGAATATCGCCTGAAGATACACCAAGAACCAGTTTCTTAAAGAACAAACAACTTAAGATGTTAAGACTCGCCTAACAAACATAAAGTGTCACGAATCCAAATAGCGGTTTGGGAGAAAGAAGCAGTCCTGTATTTCGCAACCAGATATAAAATATTGTTATCCTTTTTAACACATTTGAACTTTTCGAGTTATTATTTTCTTTTCTTTTACATATACTTGTGCGGTATTGCCCTTGTTCGGACCCGACTTGCATTACGGCTCGGCGACTGATTGATTTCGTCTACCTAAGATCAAATCACAACGTGGGTAGGCTAGACTAGAAATCAAAGCAGTTACTTCGGTAACCAGACGTTGGAGGCGAGCTGGGAACGGCAAGGCTGATACCGAATCTAACCAATTCCCATCCGAATTAGCAAAAAGGTTAGAACGTCACATGTATATATATATATATATATATATATATATGTGTGTGTGTGTGTGTGTGTGTGTGTGTGTGTGTGTGTGTGTATATATATATATATATATATATATATATATATATATATATATATATATATATATGTGTGTGTATATATATGTGTGTGTGTGTATATATATATATATATATATATATATATATATATATATATATATATATATATATATATGACTCTAACCTGTATCCTACACGAAACTTCATGGCCTTGCGGGCTATAACATTTGGCTACAGATGAAGCGTCTTGTTAGGAATTCGATCAATTTGAACTTCGGGTTCAAGTTTTTGAGTAGAGTGTGGAATCGTTTAATATCGCTCCATGAGGATTTCCATTATATGAAACAATCATCTAGTTATCATTTCCAAGATTTAGTGAAGAGCGTATTTTTCTCATAAATTTGTTCTATCGTTGCATAAATTTTTCCTCTAGGTAAGCTAATGGTAGGCGGAGACATATGTTCGTGCCATTTTGGTTCTCATTGCGGTCCCTAGGGTTGGGATATAGTTTTTGTTGTCAAATTCAAATATCTTAATCCTCAGAATTATATATATATATATATATATATATATATATGTGTGTGTGTGTGTGTGTGTGTGTGTGTGTGTGTGTGTGTGTGTGTGTGTGTGAGAGAGAGACTGATAGATTTCGACGGAGAGAGAAAAGAGGGAGGAATTTAGTATTTACGTAGAATACAGATATGAATTTTTTATCTTACGTATCTCGTGAGACTCTGATAATGAACAATTTTGCCAACATGTAATTCTCAATATTCTTATCTGGAACGATAAACATGATGATGTCCACATTTCTATTGTGTCTTTGAAGAACAGATTTTATTTTCTTTATTTTCTTTATTAATTTTACTAATCTGCGATCTATCTCAGAGCGAGGAGATTGCTCTAATCACACTCGCTTCGTGGCTTTTTTCTTATCAGCGAAAAACATTTGGTTCGCGTCTAAGTGCGAAACACCTGCCGAAGAAAGCATTCTCTTATCAATATATTATTATATACAGAGCCTGCATATATCAAATATAGAAATTGACCAACATCAGGGGATTGCTTTTTTTTTTCCATTCTACAATTCCTGATATTTCTCGTTTTCTTGAATTTGTTTTTTTTTTTTTGTAAATGTCGATCATTATTTTCGTGTACAATGTGATTAACTTCATACTCTGATACTTTTTTTTGGCAAGAAGAATATATGGCTATATTTTTTTTTCATAATGTACTACTTCAATTATTATACAGTGTAAAATGATCTGTTTCCTTTTACGCGGAATTTAAGCGATGGAAATGGATATATTTGCGTGACGAAAGGGATGTTTTCTGCTTTGAAAAATATTCGACAATCATTTTGTATATGGAGCGGTTGATTCAAGTAACGAAGCTGTCAGATTAAATTCCTCTAAATTAGGAATCCCATCCATTTTAAATGTCTCTTCACACGCAAAATTTCTCGCATAGAATAAATTCGCTATATTTGTTGGAAATAATTCCTACTTGGATGATTAACCTTTTAGCGACTATTTTTCTACTCGTCCAACATAATTTGAGATTTATTTTTTACTACCAGACGAGTATTAATTGTGTTTACAACGTTATGTAAGATGAACTTAGTCTTTCCTCTGTATATTACCGATTAAATAATCCAAATCATTGCTCGTCTGGTATCAACATATACGTGTAAAATTATATTTCACTCTTGCATCAATGGACAGTGAATGTTTGATTCAGGAAGCCCTGTAATAGAAGTCTAGTTGGAGGGAGTCCGCATCCTAAGGTAATAGCTCTCTTCAGAGTAATCCCTGGCATCTGATATATTTTCGTGTGATGATAGTAAGAATAGCAGCTCAAATACCACTACTTGTTCCTATGTACGTACGTAATTTCCAATTTAAACTCGGCCTTCTCTCATCTTGCGCCTGGGTAGATTTACTGATGAATTACGAACGCCACAGCCTAGCACGCGCATGACAACGGTATTACTATCTACAAGAGTATAATCTAAATAACTGCCATTGTTATGCCCCATTCTGTTCATGATTTTCAAGTGGCGTAACTATCGCTAGCGTGATTCGAAACTAAAAATCAAGATGATTAAGGTTCTAGTCTTACAGAAAAATCCAAGGCTGCAAGCTGATTTCGAAGTTGAATACCTACGTTTTTCTGCTCCCCAACACAGGTAAAATACGAATAGGCCCAGACAGTGAAACAGACACGTTCATAAAGATTCCGTGATAACGACAGACCGAAATAGGCAGACTAACACATACACATATTGATGCAAGCCTTTGTATATTAATATCCCACATTGATCATACACTCATTAATAACAAGATGCTGTGCAGAAATGAAGAACTTCCAAATACCTTCAGATTTTTAATTAATTGAATGATTACTTTCAAATTTATTTCCGCTCTTATTAAAGTGCTATTCTCAGATAAGTGATAATTAATAATGAATTTCTGAAAAGTAACTTGGAAGAGGAAGTGTCAATAAGTTAGGACAAGCTAAAGGGTTTTTATTTATAACAGGAAGCGGTTCGTGATTCTCTGTTTGGTCGACTCGATTGTGCTTCGCTGTTTGGACAAATATACCCTAAATATTTTTAAATTACAGGGTGTCCATAAAATTCGTGTTCACTTTCAAGTTATAAATTATTTAAAGCGCTCATGAACTTTATGGACAACCTGTATACATCATTGAGGCTTTTGTATTTAAGAAACAAATAATGTGTTGCTTAATGCTGTGAGATCGAGAGAAATAAAAAAAAAAACGATGGTAACTGCATCTTAAAGACAAAAGATAAAAAAAAAACACTTTTCGTGAGGTGAGGATGTTTCAATAAAGAAGTTGATCATCAGAAGCGAGAAGTGGTTCAGAATAAGAAGAATCTACATGAAACCCGTTTACGGTTGAAATGGCTAAATGCAACCGACACTTATACTCCAACAGTTTTTTTTTCTCGCACTTCCCGTCTGTGGAACTCCCTTTAGTTTTCGTCTAAAATAAACATCACTTTTTAAAATAGCACAAAGCTGAAACTATTTTAATCCAGAATTATTCATTTTGTTTAATCTAATATCTATTGTAAGAAATTTGGTTTGTCACGTGTTTGAATAGTCAATCATATTAGCTTCGAATACTTCTTCTATGTGCCATGACTTTTCGGGACGTTGGGTTCATGCCTCTCAACGATTTCGTGTACTTTGTAACTCTTAATAAATGTTATTGTTTTGTTATCTCTTCTAAACCTTGTTCCGCCATCCAATCTGAAGCTCGCTCGGAAGGTTATTAAGTTGACAATCTCCCTGGTAACTGCTCTCACAAGGTTATTTCCCTGCTACTCGAACTACGTGAGTTTAAGCGTGCTAATAAATTGGCACACCATTTTAGTGTTGAATTAGTTAAATGTAACCCCTACTTCTACTTCAAGAATTTCTCTTCACGCACTTCCTGCCTGTGGAAATATCTTCCGTTTACTTGCGTCCCTGAGAAATACAATCTTCAAAAAAATTATCGCAACGTCAATAACCATCTTCGGTCTTCTTGAATTTAGTTAATATTTTGTACTTTCATCAATCCTCCCTATACTCAGTCTTTTCTCTCACTTTCGCACCGTGTAAACCGTTCTCTGCGTACTAGTGGAATTCCCGCCTTGCTTGGGGTGAAATGATTTAAAAAAGAATAAAAAAGAAGACAATAGAAGAATAAATGAAGGAGAATAGAAGAATAAATGAAAGAAGTGAATAGAAGAATAAATAAAAGAAGGGAATAGAAGAATAAATAAAAGAAGAGAATATAAGAATAAATGAAATACGAGGATCGAAGAATAAATGAAAGAAGAGAAGAGAAGAATAAATGAAAGAAGAGAATAGAAGAATAAATAAAAGAAGAGAATAGAAGAATAAATAAAAGAAGAGAATAGAAGAATAAATAAAAGACGAGGATCGAAGAATAAATGAAAGAAGAGAATAGAAGAATAAATGAAAGAAGAGAATAGAAGAATAAATGAAAGAAGAGAATAGAAGAATAAATAAAAGAAGAGAATAGAAGAATAAATAAAAGAAGAGAATAGAAGAATAAATGAAAGACGAGGATCGAAGAATAAATGAAAGAAGAGAAGAGAAGAATAAATGAAAGAAGAGAATAGAAGAATAAATGAAAGAAGAGAATAGAAGAATAAATAAAAGAAGAGAATAGAAGAATAAATAAAAGAAGAGAATAGAAGAATAAATGAAAGACGAGGATCGAAGAATAAATGAAAGAAGAGAAGAGAAGAATAAATGAAAGAAGAGAATAGAAGAATAAATAAAAGAAGAGAATATAAGAATAAATAAAAGACGAGGATCGAAGAATAAATGAAAGAAGAGAATAGAAGAATAAATGAAAGACGAGGATCGAAGAATAAATGAAAGAAGAGAATAGAAGAATAAATTCTTTTGAGCATCGATATAAAAACAATAGTACAGTAATGTTTTATTTGTTTATAATGCATCTTTGCTAGCCATAAATAATTTGTTTACTATCCAAGAAATCAACTTTCACTTAACAGAAAAAAGAAGTTAAAAATAATAAATAATTTCTCCTTCTGTAGCCCACTATTGTGAAATATTTCTTTTTGCTATATATCATCTGATCCGGTTTGTGGCAAACATATGCAGAAACTCGTTAAGTCGGTTATTTGCTGCTTCATCAGTTCTCTTTGCCTCTATATATCCTGTAAGCGTGTAAGCAATAACATTACAAATCCTCCTAGTACACAGAAACGTATTACCATCCGATTTTTTTTATAAACATAAATGCGTATAGAATTATCTACGGTTTTAGACCAATGAGAATCGAAAAAACAAGATTTAAAATACCAATGTTAATTTTGGCGATTTTCTCTTAATTCCTGACGAGGCCTTCACTTATGTGGAATTCGAACTAGGCTCTCCGATTCCTCAATCCGAGCCCCTATCTATTACTCCACCGTACGTTTTGTATTTGCTTTTTGTTTTTTATCTTATGCGCGATCAATGGACACAAGCTGTTCGGGAGCGAGACGAGCCGTCAGTTCGTCGACATTGTCCCATAAGGGGCGGACACGGGGGCAATGGTAGAAGGCATGCGAAGCCGTTTCTTCTAAATATTTGAAGTGCGTATTGCCAGACATGAGCAAGTGTCAACACTGCGAGACAGTGACCTTGAGCAAGTAAACATTTCGCCATTTTAGTAACCATGGATCAGTCGAACGGACAACAGCGTGCGTTAGCAGCAGTCAATGAGGAAACTCAACAGCAGATTTCAAGAATGCATTTGTACAGGAGGACGCCATCTACAGGATGTAATTTTTTTTAAAAATGAAAATTCCATCATTGTTTCTTAAATGACTTGTTTTAAGGTTTCAATTGCTATGAATAAAAGATTTTTTCCATCATATTTTTTATTGGATAGTTAAAAGTTCCCGTATTTTTTGGTCACACTGTATATATATATATATATATATATATATATATATATATATATATATATATATATATATATATATTGTTAAATATAACAGAAAATGAATGTGTATTGCGTCTGATCATGAGCCGTTCTAAAATTCGTGAAATGTAATTTTGTTGAGTGTAGTAATATTTCGTAATGATCTGTTACCCTTATATATATATATATATATATATATATATATATATATATATATATATATATATATATATGGTGTATAGAGTGCTTAAAATATGTTCTCCTATTAGATTGGACCGTGAATTTGAAAATATTAGGGGGATTTTCCTCAGTAACGGCTATCCGGGGGCCCTTATTGACTATATTATTAGTAAGAAGACTAAGGAATTTCATTCCGCTAAAGTCCATGGGCCTTCTAAATGTCTGGATTGGGGATAGGGGTCAAGGCTTAATTAAGCAGGTTAGCAAGTCGGTTTCCGGTTGTTTCCCATCAGTTGCTTTCCGTAGCATTTTTCGAACTACGTCTGTGTTTCCGTCTTTTCGCAAGGATGTATTGCCCTACATCAAATTGAGTAATTTAGTATATGAGTTTAATTGCCAGTGTGCTGCTGGTTATGTGGGGCGTACAACTTTGCATTTGGAAACTAGAATCAATCAGCATGTACCTTCCAAAATACGACTTGGTAAGATAGATAAAATATGCTATCTTCCCCCCATGAATATGGAATCGGCTATTGCCCAACATTTAGTTGAGAATATAGCCTGTGACAAGTCGTATAAAAAAGAGTGGTTTAAAATTATTCGTACAGCCGATTCCAACAATCATTTGAAGATTTTGGAATCGGTCTGCATAGGATTAAGGAAACCTTCTCTCTGCCTGCAGAAAGAATTTGTAAAGTCTCTTAATCTGTTGGGGGATATTTTTTTTAACTGTCTCTCGCTAATTTATTTACACGTTATTTCCCCTCCCCCTCGTTACAAGTATATACACTTGTTTGTTATTTTAGTGTGTTTCCCCCCCTTTTTTGCTCTTCATTGTCGTTAATATTCTTTTCGTTGATTAATTATCCAACGATTGTCACCTGTTGAGATGTGGGTTGAAAGGGCCTTAGAGACTTTTAAAATTAAAATCAATACATTCCTTGTTTTTAAA
>CAHIKZ030001746.1:3282500-3305000 GCA_903632075.3 Acanthosepion pharaonis | reverse complement strand
TCCGTTAGCGGCTAGAAAAATGATAACGGCGATTAAAGCGGAAGAAAAGGGAAAGAGAAGAGATATTTTTTTTTTAGTTAAGCAAGATATTTTTTTTCCCGAAACAAAGCCGCGGATTCGTTCACGCCCAACTAAGACCTCATTGGCCGAGTGCTGATCACGTGACGCACGAAGAAGGCTGTCGACGCCTCATCCAGTTTATAAGTATGAGAAGCTGCTACGAGGAAGTGGGGAGGGCAGTTCACGCCCTCTGAAGTAGGGTGAGAAAGTGGGAGTAAGGAAAGGTTCCCAAAAATGGAAAAGAGTGGAAAATCCCTAACCAGAAATAAAAGAGGTGGATATGTATTTAGAATTATCGAGGAACCCCCCGACGCCGACAGACCCACCCCGGTTTTGGTCGGCGTCAATAAAAGCGATGCCCCAACAGGCAGAAATGAGAGTTCGGCTCCAGCGGAGAGTTGAGTTTTCAGAGTTGAGTTCCAGCAGTTCCAGTGAGTTCAGCTGACCAAGATTCACGCAAAAATTCCGGACTTCTCTTCAACCCAAGAACAATTATTTTGAAGAGCGACTCAGAACCAGACCACCGAAATAAGTTTTTTTTTTTTCGACTTTCGTCCAAAGATACACCGAAACGCCAATTTCTCAGAGAGCAAACAACTTGAAGCGTTAAAAACTTGCCTAACGGAAAACGACGTGTCACAATCCACAGAACGGGTCGGGAGATAGATGTAGTCCTATGTATCGAACAACTAGACATAAAGTTTGTTACCTTTTTCTTTGATACTTCGAGTTTTTTGAGTTTTCATTTTATTTTCTTTTATGCATATTTGTGTAGTATCACCCCCGTTGAACTCAGTTTGCAATACGGCCCCAACCACTGTTTGATCTCGTCTGTCTAAGATCAATTCACAACGTGGGTAGGCAGACTGGAGATCAATGCAGTTACCTTGGTAACCATGCGTTGGAAGCGAGTTGGGAACGACGAGGCGGATATCAAATCTAACCAGATTCCCACCCGAATCACCAAAAGGTTAGAACGTCACATTTGGGTGCCGCGACCGATACCAAGCCATTTTAATCCTATCTAAGCCTTCGGCTTACATAAGCCATTATCAAAGATGACAATCACTGTACAATATATTAAGCAATACACGGACAAGACTGTGATGATAGTCTGTTTCTGTTTACATGAAAGATTTCCAAGCAGCGACAAACTCGTGCATATAAGACGCTGGAAGCGAAAATCACGCCGCAGCTCATGACGTCACACATGACCCCTCCAGTTGGTCCGGGGTATTTATATCCTTTCGTTTATCGTAGATGTCCTGTTTGTTGTTGTTAATGGTGTTTAATTTGCCTTTTCGCAAGGATAAATTTATAATTCCAAGTGTTGAAAGTTTTGTGGGCTGCTGGATCATTTAATTTAAAATGTGTGTATTTAGGCAGCATTTTTTATTGATACATGTTTCATTAAATAATATAGACAAGTATAGATAGGATTTTCAAATATGTATCAATACTGTGATTTTCTTTCTTCGTGTAATGACAATGTTATTAAGCTTATCAGACGATATGAAAAGAATTTACATAAAATAAATAAACACTTGTCTACATGATTTAATGAAACATGTATCAATGAAAAATGCTGCCTAAACACACACACACACACACACACACACACAAACATATATATATATATATAATTATCTATCTCAATTTATACGTAATTTTTAACTATCTATTTTGCTTGCTTGCTATGTGTAGTGTAGTGCGAATTTTGTTTATCTACGCATCTCAGTTTGTCTATATTTAGTTTTCTATCTATATATCTTTTCGATTTCTCTTTTATATTTGTTAATACTGAGGCAGATGGATATCAGCAAATAGACAATACAAGAGCCTCCGAAACAACCGTTTATTCACACACAAAAGTACGCATGCGCGCGCAGTCACACATCTTTGTCTGCGCGCATGTAACTTTAGAAAAGCAATCAAGAGAGGAAGAATGGCAGAAAGAAATAAATACAATCTGCTTTTTAAAATATTTTGATTATCAAAGAATAAAATCAAATTATTATCGAAATCATCCGGGGTTTATATTCGTTAATCAAATATCGAATACCCACCAGCAGTTTGGGGTGAGATATCTACATTCATTTTCATAATAATATTCTCTGATGGAGTTTTCTATTTATATATGTGTTTGTAACGATAGTCGAAAAAGTAACACACATACGGAGTAATACTTTGCATTTTGCACTCAGAGCTTCAATTTCACTCTGTGCTGGAATATTTTACTCGGTGCTTTACAAATCAAAAGTTATTCGCCCCTCGTGACTGTGGACGGTGCTATTTCAGCGATCATGTTAACCGTACTCAACGCACTATTCAAAATACTTGGCCTCAAGTAAATTACTAATACTAATAATAAACTAGAGGGGATGAGTTGGGTAAACGAGAAAAAATATCGGGGAGAAAGCGTATTTAAATAATTGCCTGGAATTGGTAGTGACTATTGGCGGTTTGAAGATACATTTTTTTTTCTTTCTCACTTCACAGAACGTTTTTGCCGAAAGTAAGAAAAGAGAAAATAACTATTTTTAACTGATCTTTTCTTGTACTGAAAGATCTGACAAAGATTTGGTTTTGAAATGCACTTTACTGGGATATGAATATATATATATATATATATATATATATATATATATATATATATATATATATATATATATATATATATATATATATATATATATATATATATATATATATATATTATTGAAAACTTTTCGGTCTTCCTAGTACATGAAAAAAAAAAAATATTTATATGTGGATGCAGGTACACACACACGATTACAAAGAAGCATATAAACGTGTGTATATATATATATATATATATATATATATATATATATATATATATATATATATATATATATATATATATATATATATACACACACACACACATATATATATATATATATATATATATTTATATATGATAATCACAAGATTATATATATATATATATATATATATATATATATATATATATATATATATATATATATATATATATATACCACAGGAAACTGCGGAATTATTGTTTTTGATATTATATCTTGTATATTTGTTATGCATATATAAATCTCTCTCTCATGTATGTATATATATATATATATAATCGTTTTAGTGAAATCAGAGAGTGAAAGTTTTCTTTTTCCTGTAGCATTTGGGAAGAGAAATTGCACAGTAAATATATGATATTATTTTGGGAAAATTAGTGGAACGTCACTTCTTAGAAAAAAAAAAGATTCCTCACCTGAATGATCGAAATAGACTACTTCTTAAATTTGTACAAAAGTGCCTGAATGTTTACCGTTTTCTAAATGCCTTGCTATATATATATATATATATATATATATATATATATATATATATGAAAGATTAAAAACACGCTTGTGGTTGAGAGAGAAAGACATAATTCTATTATTTTATGTTGTTTATATTTAAGATATACTGCAACCGAGGAGACAGACAGCTAAATTTGGGCATTTGTATATTTAGCACATAAGCGGGATTTTTTTTTCTTTGTATACGACGTTAATAAAAAGCTTTATTTGTTACTTTACATTTAATAACTTGGAAACCTTTTATTACTCTGGAAGTGGAAATCGTTTTTATATCTTCCGTTTCTTGAAATCTAACTTTTTTTTTCAAATCATTTGAGGTTTTAACCTTTTTGCATCTCGCGGTATTGCAATCTCTTTGAGTTTCTGCCATGAGATATTAAATCCGTTTGATTTCTTTTGTCAATTCTCTATCTGTATCTGTTATTTTTATCTCTCTTTTCATTTGAATTTTCTCTACTAAGTTAATTACCTTTCACTTTTATTTTTTTTCTCTCTTTTACGTCGATTTTTGGTATCTTTCTCTCTTCATGTTTTATCTGCGTATACTTTAATTTCTACATTAATATCGAATAACATTTATTGTTTTCCTTCAATCTTGCCAATTGTTTTCTTATCTGTTGCCCATCTTGTGTTCCGCATTAATTTCAGTTCATACGATTTTCTAATGTTCTTTTCCATAGTAATTTATATTATGTACATCCACTATTTCGGCATAAATTTTCGATACCTAAAGTTTAAAATGATTTTTTTAAAATGCAAGAAACATTCTTAAAGATTTCATTTTAGCTTTAATTGAAAGCTAAATGATTAAATTTATTTTTTCCAGTAAGTAAAATATTCTAGCGTACATTAAATAGAAATTATATAGATTGGGATGTCAAATTTAACTTACATTTCATAAAATTTTCTTCAAAACGGCCATTTTCGCATTATTAATAAATTTGTAAAAAAAAAAAGAATATTCAATTTTAAAATTCTTTCAAAAATATATATTTCTGACACGTTATTTGAGTAAAATAAAAAAAATTAAACTTAAATTAATCTGGTTTTGAAATAAATATTACTTACTTATAGCATAGAAATTTGATTTTTCAAGAATTTCCAAATCAATGTGTTTTCAACGGAAAAAAGCACAAATATTCAATGGTATTATACCACCTCAATGACGTAAACAAAACAAGATTTGAACTAAAATTTCGAACATTTTACAAGGGACTAAAAATTTAAAAAAAATAATTAATAAAATACTTTTGTCTTTCATCTTAATAATAATAAACATTTTGACGATAATACTTTATTTTTCTTAAGCTTCTGGCCTTTTTCATTACGCTGTTTTCCCGCGAAATAGTGGAGGTACCTAATTTATATTAACTTGAAGTTGTTTTTCCCCGCCTTATAGTGGTCGCATTTACGTTGAGTGCGTTTCTCCCCGTGATATGAAGATGCTATAAATTAGATTACCACGAGAGACCAAGAGTTAGTGTCATTGAGATGGAAATATAAAAGAAAGAAAGATTTTGAAAGATTAATTAATAATTAGTAGCAGAGTGTAGTTGCTCTAAACTAAAGCTCTACGTACAAAGAAAATGAATGAAAAGGCGACGAATTTATTGGTCATGCAATGCAATTTAAACCTGTGTATTCTGAAGTGAATATTTTGTTTCTCGAGCCAAAACAGGCTACTTATATTTTGCTTTGAACGATCTTTCTTGGTTGTTTTTAATTAAATATAATCTTCTTGTTTCTGTGTTTGGTTGAATGAAGCTATTACCAACTTTTTATCCATCATCATTGAACTTATAATAATTTTGATTTACATATATCACTTGTGACACATTCACTGTACTTAACTGTACTACTTGAATAATATATATTTTTTTCTATCAAATCTTCGCCTAACATGACTAAATCGTCACCAAACTTTGTTTTTTAAAAAATGGAAATAATTATGAAAACTGTAAAACCTAATTTGCCAAGGTTTCCCTAATTTAAAGAAAACAAAGGCAGGACCCCTTATTCTTAATGTAGACGCAGGGCATAATGTCTTACATTTGGGGATAAAGAAAACATAACTGTTGTTTCTTGGGCTTCATATTTAAAAGTACGTACATTCTTCTACTTTGAAATATATTGTTCGAAAATTATTGACCTTATTAATAATATTATATAATATCTATCTCTTATCTGAAGGTGAATGTTGGATATTATTCTCATCGAAGAAAGATTTGAAACAGCAAAATGTTTCCACCGATGAATTCGAAGAATATCATTACCAGAACATGTGATCAAATCTTAAAGGAAATAGGAAAGAAATTAAAGGCAACAGAAAGAAATACATATTTACCATCAGAAAAAGAAACTTGAAAATTCTGGGTAACAATATTCGAGAAAAATTAACACTCACGGTACATACTAAAAAGCCAAGTGTCATGGCGAACACAGCGGAAACTAGTTACTGTAAGGAAATCCATATTTACAAACAGAAGTAAAGTTGAAACATCTGGTACAGAATTGAGAAATTATGACTAGAGGAATTAATTCTGGCGGGTTATATTGACAGAAAAAGAAGCGAATGGAAACAGTAACGGATGTGAGATAGTGAGAATGAATTAGTTAAGAAGATAATGGAATTTTAAAATGATAAAATTTAACTATGAGCAAAAAAAATACAAGACATTAGGGAAGATTCATGATTTCAAAATCTTAAAGTGATATGACATATAAAAGAAGATTAAAGATGGAAATATAAGTTTGCCGATAATAGGAGATAAAGCTATAGGCTTAGTTCTGAGTTCTTAGAGCCGGAAGATTTCGTAAGTGGAAAAGATTTTAAAACCGACTTCTTAGGATAAAGAGGTTGCCATTTGATTTTGCCGGAAGCTTTTCAATTCTGATCTGCGCTGTTAACTAAGGACAAATTTAGGTATATTTAGGATGAAAAAATTGTAATATAAAAAAAAAAATGTTTATTAAAGTAACATTTTTTTTATTGTAATATTTATATATCTGGGAAATATTTTAACAGAGTGCAGAAAATGTGACACTGACATCTGAAGTTGCATTGGTATGAGAAAAATGCCTTTCAAAAACTAAGCAAAATATTATAAAACCAAAACACTTCGTGTTTAGCCAAGAAAATACTGCTACACTGTTATGCTATAGCGATCATTCGATATGACAGTAAAGGCAGGAAAATCTTACAGTGAAGAAAAGACGTGAAACAAAATATGGCTCTTCAGAAAAAATGCTGAAAATAAGTGTTTGCAAATGTGGGTCACGATAAATTTTAAAGGAAAATTGAAGCAAAACCTATACATTCACTTAGCATCAGAAAGATATAGGTTAAATATCTAGGATACATAATGAGGAAAGGGTGCCTGGCGAATTTGATACACACATGACGTATTGAAGGTAAGTGAGACAGAGAGAAGTGTTAGTTAAACCACATAAGCTTATGCAGATGCATTTTAGTACATGGACTTGAAGAGGTTAAGGAAATAAAACTCTTAGGAAGAGCTATGAAGGATAGATGTAAAGTGAGTGCCATAATCGCCCACTCTAAAGAGACGTGATACACCGTAAAAGAAAGAAAGATGATGAGAGAGTCAACATTTCGGAATTAGAGGCTGAGGAAATGTCTCTATACAGATTCTTTGGTTTCGCAACATTTTTTTAATAATGACGGCAATGATTTTAACATCATTCTTCGTTAAATTTAAATAAAACCAAAACGCAACTGTTTATTTCCATAAAACGAACGGTTTGATTTACAAAGCAATTGCTATACTGCGTTTGATTGCAAGATATCACAAAGTTAGTTTACATTTAAGAGAGAAAAGAGCTACTTTGTCAGCCGAGTAGCGCACAATTAGTTTATTTTTCTGATACAAAAAAGCAGGTCGTTAATTTATCTACAGAATCTCAGAGTGAGTTATTTTAAAAGAGGACACACATACAGTTTGCGATAAATAAATTGTATAAATTGTACAAAAATGAAAATAACACTGATATCTCATTTTAACAGACATATTCAACAAGATTTAAAATATATCTTGAAATACGAAAGAGTAAATTTATTCAATAAAATCGTCGTTGACTACAACCACGGCCTACAGACAACTTTGAAAACTCCTGCAACTCTTATGGACGGTCTCCTTGTTTAAGTTGCTGAATTCTACCATAATTCTTGTCTTCAGTTCATATTTGATGTTACAAGGAGTTTTGTTGGTCTCTCGCTTAACTGCGCCATACACATAAGCATCAATATTTGAATAAATCAATAATTTGAATTTTATTATAAAAAAATGGTTAACTTCAACTCATTTGGCCAGTCGCAATTCTGGGATAAATTAATATATTTGCTCTATTTTAGCACAATTTGATATTTTTTCCTAACAGTGTAAACATGGCCGCATATGCAATGACAATATAAATCCTATAAATCAACCATCCGCATTTGCATCGAATACTGCTGTCATATATGGTCTGGAGCCCCCCGCTGTTCGTCTTAAGGACCTCAACAAAATCCAGAGACGGGTATGCAATGTGATTAGCAATGATCTTGCATCTTGTTTACAGTCGCTCTCTCATGCACGTGCCTCTTCCCTCTGTCTTTCCTACAAATACTTTCGCAGTAACTGATCCGACGAGCTACTTTCGCTGGTTCTCAAACTGCATGAATTTAAACGTGCTACTTGGTTGGTATCTCAATCCTATCCTTTCATTGTCGAAACGGTTACATGTAGCAGTCTCTTCTACTCCAATAGCTTCATCTCTCACACTTCCCGTTTGTGGAACTCCCTTCCTCTTACTTGGTTCCCTGATAGCTATGATCTCCAAATATTCAAATGCAACGTCAACTGATATCTCCAGATGCCTTGTTCTATTCCATTTCCTTCTCTTCATCCATCCACTATCACGCCTCTTTACTCTTGCTCGCACATTCTGTAACCCCTTGCGTGCTAGTAGCACTCCCATCTTGCTGTCGGGGAAAGGCTTAAAAAAATTATGCAGGGATCAATTTTAACGTTATGTAGATTACTTCCCCACCGTTGTTAAACATTTTTCCTGTTCCTTATCTATAAATATTTTCAGGGTAATTGTTCGGATGAGCTCGTCGCTATAGTACCTAGACGTTATGAATTTAAGCGAGCGCAGTACTAGATTGGCCACAGGGTCTCATCAATTCACAATTGAATTAGGTAGATATAATCGTAAGTTACTAACAGAACTATATTCTAATTCGTGACATTCCAAACAACATTAATATTTAAATGCAATGTCAATCATTATCTAGTGTCTTCATGATTGCTCTTCTATTATTCTTTCTCCTTAATTATGTTTCTCTTTCTTATTCTCTCACACTCAGTAACCCCCTCAGTATAACGTGACATATTAGAAATATATTAGTTGGACCAAAATGTTGCATTATTGTGGTGCCGTTCATAATGCCGAATCTTAAAATCCCGAAAGTCGAAATCCTGAAATTTGAATTCCGGAATTTATGAAATCCTGAAAGACCAGAATTCCGGAAAATAGTCTTTGGGAGAAGTTGAAAGAAAAAACAATTGAAAATACCTTTTCAAAATACATTAAAAAATATAAAACCAGAATATGGCATAAGCGATGGCAAAATTTTGGAGTCAATGCTCATGTCAGTGTTTATCGCATTATTGGAGAGTTTCAAAAAGAGCAGCAACACGTAGAAAGCGAATGTAATCGCATTCTTCGAGAATATTCTTGTCCAAAAAAGAAATATGCGTGTTTTATCGTGATGAAAGGCTTAAAAATATTATTAACGATCTTGAAAACCGACTAGATCTTATAGACTATCTTAAGGCTTTTGCTCATAATGTTTCATTATAAATTATTCATAGATTTTGGTTTTATATTTTTTTAATGAATTTTGAATGTTTCATATGTATAAACACTATTTAAACGCCATTTTGTAAATGTTTAGAAAGAAAGTTATTTAAAAAAAAATGTTTTTTTTTCAGTTTCTTCCAGATGCTATCTTTCGGGATTTTGATACATTCGAGATTTCGATTTTTAGGATTTTTTTTTATTTCAGGATTCCGACACTTGGGATTACAACCCAAATTCGAATTATTGCTACCTAATTAAGAGTTAATGCAATAAGAACAATCGACACAAACGTTGAAGATATTAGACCGAGTTGTTAGTTGGTAAGACGTGGAAGCGTAGTATACAAATATCACAGTTATTATAGAATTAATTCTAAAAGGAATTTGTGCAACTTCTTCTATGTCCTGCGTTCTTTAAGGCCATAGATTATCATGGCTCTTCACGAATTCCTAACCCTTGTGACCCCAGGTAGTTTCTCCCCGTCCGCTAATGCTTCCTTCCCCCATTCCGCTATCTATTCACAAAAGCTGCTTAGGTATGGGGCTTCTTTTATTTCTCTTGCCCTGAATAAGACCCGTGAGTGTTAAATTTTCGAAGTCGTCATTTACAAGTTGGCATTTTCTGTAAGACTTCTTTGGTGCTTACTCTTTCAGTCCATGGAATTTTCCGTAACCTTCTGCAGAACTACATTTCTGCTGATTCTTATTTTCTCCTCAGAGAACATTTAAAAGGATTGATATCACCTAGAAATCATTTTCTGTGATAGTTCCTACACTGGATATTTTCTGATCTAATGCGTGTTCCGATAGTTGCGTTGCATTTGCCATATTCTGTGCGTCCTGGTTAAGACGATAAACTACATCCAACAGCAAGGTGTCTGTGGAGCGTAGAACCACCTCTTCATTACTGGTGTTCCCAGGTCCAACCTGACTCGGTGTGGAAGCACCTGTTGGGCAAATAGTTAACACCCAAACTGAGGTCAAAGCACTATGAAAGTGTCGAAATAGATTATATTAACAGCAATACATTTTTTAAAAAAAATATTACCAGCAATGAATTTTTGAAGAAAAAAATAATACCAGCAATAAATTATTACAAGCAATACATTTTTGAAAAAAATACCAGCAATACGTTTTTGAAGAGAAAATATTACCAGTAATAAGAAACTTGTCGGCATTAAATAACACACAAACCAAACCAAACCATATTCTGTCAAAGCTCATCGCTTCCAATAATGAACATATAATAGCAACTGATGCTGTTGCTGTCTGCGAAGATGATGATAACGCTATACGTACCGAGAAAAATAGAAACCTGATTAGCAGCATTTGCACACAAGCGAAGGGTTTTTCCTGACTATGTTAAAGCGGTCTTTTGAATATTCATTTTCAGAATGAGAACTACAGGCAGAGCATGTTGTTTTTTTTATTGATTCATACGTGACTTAATCTTTTTAAGGACACAAACCTGTCATCATTTTAAGTTGCCTAACAAATTCAACTGTTTATCATTTTTCTGAATGTTCGTCATCTTTAATCGAATTTCGCTAGTATTTTCCTCTAAAGCGTACCATTCAACTTTCAATAGTTCTTTAATATCTTGAAATGAAACAAATACCCTGCAACAAATAACATAAATTACATTATGTTTGCATAATTCTACTGCTTACCAGTTCCAATGATGAGCAAAAACACATTTTATTTCCTGCACGAATAAACGCCATACTTTCTTTTCAGTCATTCCAGTATCAGACGAGCGCCATTAAAATTAAGCGCTTCACTTCATTCAAGCCATTTTTCTTAAATTTTCTTTTACTTTATTTTACGTTTCATTTTCTCCGGAAGATTATGTTTATTATTTTTCAGGTTAATATCCTTGACGTGTGTGAAAATGTATAAATATAGATTCGTTGTCATATTATTGAATTGCTTGATTTAATTATCTGCTCTGAATGAGACAAATGCCAGTAGCCAAATAAGCAACAACAATCTCTCAATTATTTGGAAAAAAAATCGTTTCTTTCGAAATCCTGAGAATGTTCAATTTGTTTTCCTCTTTGATAGAGATCTTGTATTTTGAAAAGAAAACGATTAGAATTCATTTTCACACATATGAAAACATGTATCTATCCAAAGATACAAATTTACGTTGATTTCTACAAGCACAGATGAAAATAAGCGATCATAAATGATTTGTAAATAAATACATACAAGATAGAATCAAGAAATTCGTCGGCCGATTCGAACCTTTAGCCGAAATGTAGTCTGAAATTTTAGCCCGAAAATATTTATTAAAATTTTATCTTGAAAATGGAATTTGTAAAATATGTAAAAATGGTTACAGATTTATCGATAAATTATTCTCATTCTCTTACTCTCAGAGTAACCAACTGCAACAAGAAAATGGAAATAGATCTAAGAACACATAGTGGTTATTAAAAGATAAGCATGCCAATAACTCCTTCACCATTTCTCGGACCAATCTTAATTGTTTTATTACCCTTCACGCAGAACTTTTCACTGCCAGTTCAAAAAAGACATTTGGGTCAGTAACACATAAAAAAGAGAATGCCTCATATGGAAAATATTTAACATCGAAAAACATAAGAAAAAAATTAATAATATTTAATAATATCTGGAAATCTCCACCATTTGCCTGATGAAGATCGCGAGACCGGAAACGCGCGTAGCAAAATTATACAAAATAAAGTATAATATTTTTGAAAAAATCCACATTACAACCAAAAACGTTTGCGGTTTCTCTCTACTTTTAATATACACACTTTTCTCTCGTTAGAACTACTATAACCTATTCCACACACACACACACACACACACACATATATATATATATATATATATATATATATATATATATATCATAGGATATAGATATCGAAAATATATACATATATGAAAATCACACACACACACACACACACACACACATACATACATATATATATATATATATATATATATATATATATATATATATAATTATATTCTGACACGAAAAACTGAACTATTGTGTCACTTAGATAGAGAGGTATATATCTAATCAAAATGTGTATATATATATATATATATATATATATATATATATATATATATATATATATATATCTAACAATTTATGATATATGAAAACGCGTAAATTATAGCTGACCATAAATATTGAGAGTATATATAAATATAAGTATTTAATCAATTAACAAACCGTATACAGGGAATTGGAGGCATATTAAGAGGACACATTAACTTCTTCATATGCCTTTCCCTCGCGTGACTATAGCTCTCCACAACTTCCTGTCCTTTGTAACTGTTAATGGTTTTTCATTTTGTTATTTCTATTTCTCGCAAACTCTGTTCTACCATACATTTAGTTAATTTCACTAAGTGAAAAACCCTGTTTTTCTTTGTTCCTCTTGCCTTCAATATATTCTGTGAGTATCACATTTTTCGAGCCGTCTTTCCTCATTATGTGTCCTCGAAATATCAGTTTTCTGTTCCTGATATTAAGTATGTTCCCTTTTTATTCTCATTTTTTTTCTAGAACTTTATCGTTGCTTACATATTCGGTATATGTTGTCCACAGTAACCTTCTGTAGAACCACATTTCTGCTGTTTCAAGTCTCTTCTTCATCTTTGAGGGGACAGCACAGTATTTACTTGCATATAAAAGGACAGATATCACGTAACAGTTCAGTACACTTTTCTTTGTTTCTAATGAAATTTCCTTTTTCTTAATAAACTGCTTAGCTTTGGGAAACCATCTTTGTTTATCCCAAATGCGTTTTCGTATTCCACTTTCCGTACACGAATGGTACATAAGAGATGATTCTGAAATATTTCATATTTTGTACTTTAATAAGATCTTGTCTGACTTAAATATAATTTTTAATTTGCATCCTTTTAATTCATTATACTTATATTTTTTCTATTTTTGGCTCGAGTTTTTACACTATTTTACTTCTACCTTATTTATTCCAGTGTTCAGTTCCTTTTGAATTCTGCTTTATCGCTTCCATTGCCCTTTTCTTTTCCTCAACGCAAAACAAAGACGTTGCCTCTAGTTCCTTAATAAACGGATCTACGCTCATCATGACGTCTAACAACGTTACAGTGTCTGCCTACCTAGATGCCATTTTACTTGTTTCGCTTCTTTCAACTAACATCTCGCCAGCTGCGAGAACGGAACATCCAAGTTGAGTCTCACTTTGTTTGTCATAAATCGAATGGAGGAATAACAATGGCCGGATCATCGCATTTGCCGAGAGAAAATCAGAAGCGACTAAAAGGAAATGAGAAAGAAAACGACAAAATATCGAGGCTATTTGGGATTGTTCGACGCATTCCCCATTCGAAATGTATCGGAGAAGGCTAAATTGAATTAGGGAACAAATAAACTAAATAAACAGAAATGAATGAAAGCAGATGATATAAAGAAAAGAGATGTGATGAATGGTTCAAATTGTTGGAAAATAAAAACACCGAGACACTTCTGGAACGTTCGCGAAAGATTTACGACCTGACTTAATATTAAACAATGAAGCGAGAATAGATGATGAATCTAAAATGGAAATGATAAATGTGATGAGAATTTTATGTAATTGTAGGAAAATTTCCAAAAAAAAAAAAAAATTTATTTCTAAATTATTGAAATTAAGAAATAAATAAGAAATACATTTTTTTAACCCGTGTAAATTACAACCTGAATAAGATAAATATGACGCTAAGAATGATTTCATTAAATTTTGATGAAGTGAAAAAGAAATTACCTATTGATTTTAAAGTGGACAGCATAATTAGAATGGCGATGGATTTTTGAAAATCATAGTGTGACGAATTGTGCTGATAAAAGTAATCAAATGAAAACTTAGTAAAGAAAATAAGAATGCGAAATCAGAAGTGTGAGGAAAAAAGAGATGTTATTATCAGTGGAATATTCATAAAACATAGGGACCTTTTAAGAAAAGTGAATAAATAAATAGGAAATTAAAATTACTCCATCGTGAGTAACGGGTAGCGGCTTGGATTGAGGAATCGGAGAGCCGAGTTCGAATTCCAGTCGAATCCATTACATTCATTTACTCTTCTTCTACTAGCTATGGGTAAATAGCAAGACTGGCCGGGTTCTATAGCATAGAATGGCAAATGATCAACCGCAGAAAGAAATGGCAACCTACTGCAGGGAAAAAAATCTGCCTCGTCAGTCATGTATCTTTTGTTACATGATCGCCTAAGCGTGTATCACCCATGGCACATAACTAACTGACTGCATACATATATACAAACGAAGAAGAAGAAACCGATTATTACAGGCGAAAAATCAGTTATAAATGCAAATATTTCAAATAGACGATAATACAAATTAAATAATTTAAATGTTAATTTCTAAAAAAATTAAATTAAACACTGAAGTGATTGATTCCCTTTCAAAAGTTTATCAAACATATCCTGATTATTTAAAACCAGAAAAATATTTTTCAGAATGTAAGAAATTTTTATTTGGTGATAAAAGTCTTACTAATTAACGCATAGCTGAGAGGGGAATAGGTGGATTCATGCCTTTCCCATGAGTATTTGCGCGTAGGTTAATATACCGAACATCAGGAGAATTGAACTCGCCTCTCCAATTAACAATACCTAGCCATTATCCATTATACCAACTGAACACCCAATCTTACAGCACCAGATCAAGCGGTCACCCATCGAGGTAATGGCCAGGTTCGGTTTTACTTAACTTTGGTGATCGTATATAAACCGGTATTCAATGAGATGTTGTCGCAAGTCAATTAAAAACATACCCCCCAAAAAAGAAATGAAATCTGAAGCAAAAATAGAAATTTTCCTCTCTCTCTGTCTGTTCACACACACACACACACACACACACACACACACACATATATATATATATGTATGTATGTATGTATGTATGTATGTATGTGTGTGTGTGGTCTATGCATTTAGGCTGCGAATAAGGCAGATATTTCAGACGGCAGACATTTTGTTTTGATTAGTTTTACTGAACATTTTTTTCCAAATTACGGATAATCTTTCTAAGAAAAGGAGGTATATATAAAAATTGCCCAAATGTTAGATTAAGATTTGAACCGTTGTATCTCAGAAATGATTAAAGACATCTTACTGGAATTGTCCAAGTTTTTTCCAAAACTATTGGATTCTACTTGAATTTGAAATGATGTCCCCTCCTGTGGTGACCTCCTGATCCTGTTCTCGCTACTGTTCCCTCTTTTTAAACTTATTCACCGTGACCTTGATGGTCCTTGAATGGACTTTGAAGAAGGGAGCCTGAGTCTGAATGTTCGTATCATTACTGAAGACCTGAA
Source organism: Acanthosepion pharaonis (assembly GCA_903632075.3). Taxonomy (NCBI): domain Eukaryota; kingdom Metazoa; phylum Mollusca; class Cephalopoda; order Sepiida; family Sepiidae; genus Acanthosepion; species Acanthosepion pharaonis. Next base: position 3,289,367 of record CAHIKZ030001746.1, on the reverse strand, counting down.
CGATCATTTCCCTTTTACCATTGCTCAGTTAGTAAGAGTTAGTATGACTGACACAAAACGATTTTAACCTGTTCTCTTTCTAACTGAATAACTCAAAGGGCTTTTCAATGATTCTTATGACAATTGGAGACCTGGAAATAAGAAACTCAATTGATGTAGCGTTTTTTTTTCTTTTTTTCTAGATATTAAACACTTTGTGGGCTGGACAATTATCGCACTCTGTTACACGATTTGGACAATTTCTGCTGTTACCTCCCTGTGTGTGTGTGAAACAGTAGTTAAGTCAAAGTTAGGGAAATTGTTATACGGTACATATGAACTATAATGTATATGTCCCAATCTATATAAATATAGTAGAATATACTGTAGGTTGTAGACATTTGGATTCACTGTGGGATTCACCTTGATTCACTTCTAGTTCACCACTAGCAGTTGATTACTTACTACACGCCGCTGGCGATTCTTGTATGTTGTTTCTGTTATAAATATTATCGTTCTATTTCCAACCTTTGTTTTGGTTATTCTTATTCAGTAACATTTTCCTAGGTTACAACAGAAAATCACATCAAATCTATATTTTACAAAGAAAAAATGAAACGAACCAACAATACAAAAAAACATAACGAATAACATAAGATATAAAAACGACAGAGAAAGAAAAGAAGGAATAAATGCGATAAAACTGTGACTGTAACATTGATGCGTGAAAGCCAACTGGTAGAATAGCCGAGAAATTGAAGGTGGGGAATTATTTTAAAAAAAGAAAAGAAATAAATATAAAATAAAAACAAATGGAAGAAGAAAATGTCATTAGTGTTTTCAATTCAGTGTTAAAATATTCGCTTTGGAATGGGTCTGTGCACAGAGCACTTCCCCGCCTCCTGAGCACAGGTCGCAATTTCAACATTAGCAACCGCAACAATAACAGTCAAGTAGAAAAGTGAAACAAACGAAAGAGAAGCGCGTCAAAATTAGCCTTTAAAAGAATTTAAACCGGGAAAGAAAATCTTATTAAAAATGTTATTTAAAATAACTGCGTTGAAACAATTGTTGTGTTGGGTGGCGAACTGAAAAGTCTCGTCTTACTGTAAGTGGGGGAGGATTTAAAAAAATAAAAACAAGGATGTGAAATGAATGAGAGCGAAAGAAAGAAAGTAAGAGAGAGATAGAGTAAAGGAAAGAAATCATATCTAGAGAAATAGAGAGAGGGGGGAACAGAGAGAAAGAGAGAGAGGGGGAATAGAGATAAATAGAGAGAGGGGGAATAGGGAGAAAGAGAGATGCGGAATAGAGAGAAAGAGAGAGGGGGAATAGAGAGAAAGAGAGCGAAGGGAAAAGAGAGAAAGAGAGAGAGGGGGAATAGAGAGAAAAAGAGAAAGGGGAATAGAAAGAAAGAGAGAGGGGAATAGAAAGAAAGAGAGAGGGGAATAGAAAGAAAGAGAGAGGGGGGATAGAGAGAAAGAGATAGAGGGGGAATAGAGAGAAAGAGAGAGAGGGGAATAGAGAGAAACAGAAAGAGGGGAATAGAGAGAGAGGGAGAATAGAGAGAAAGAGAGATAGGGAGAATAGAGAGAAAGAGAGAGAGAGAGGGGAATAGAGAGAAAGAGGGGTGAATAGAGAGAAAGAGAGAGAGGGGGGAATAGAGAAAAAGAGAGGGGGGATAGAGAGAAAGAGAAGGGGAATAGAGAGAAAGAGAGAGATAAAGGGATACGGAAAGCTAAAAAAAGAGATGATAAGATACACTGTTTCCGTGTACGTGTGAATCATAAATGCAAGAATTGTTAGAAGACCAATACGTTAAGACAAAAATATAGATATATATATAAAATCTGAATGAAAGCTAATAGGTTGAGAGAGTGAGGTAAATAGAGAGGGAGAGAAAGAGAGGTAGATTGAAAGAAAAAAAAAGAAGGAGAAGAAATAACGAGGCTTAAAAATGTACAGAAATATAAAAAGAAAAGAAACCTCGATGCGCAGCAGGAACATCTATGAAGAAATGCAAAATTATACAAACTTATTTCCAAATTTTTTTCCGTAATCCTGAATACAGAATTTTATGGTCTGCTGAAACTTAACATGGAAACGTAATTACACATTTTCCTTCATTTACTTTTCTCCAATAAATTTTTATTAAATATATCTTTAATAATCAACAAATCTAGGTATTTCTTTTAGATTGAATAAATTACAATTGTATATCTAATTTAAATGTTTCAAAGATTTAATGTCGTACATCCACTTTCCTAATCAGCGAGGCCAGAACTGAGTAAGAAAATATATTGTGATAGCTTCAAACTTGGAGTACATGGATTTGCTATCAACACATAATAACTAAGAATTATAAATGTGTTTGAATGTACACGAAGCGTTGTAGCTATTTGCACGGAAAGGGGTGTATGCCGTGTTCAAACTCAAAACGAGGTCGACAAAAATATTTTAATGATTAAGGAAGAAATACCTATAAAATAACAAAGTGAAAACTTCTTCGTTTGTATAGTAATATTCCAAGCGTAGCTTAGATGTGACACAAGGCTGAATGTATGGGGCATCCAGTGAGGATCGAACTCACTACTCCTTCTTCGTTTGTATATATTTATTCTCTTTTCCCAAAACGTATATACGCTTTATGGTTAATCTTCCTATTAAAGCATTCTTTTTTTCTCTCACATTTCCGTTTTCCTCTTGCTTATTTTTCTACTATTTTTTCTTGATCGCCTTCATATCTTTTCTTATTCTTCTTTTTCTTCTTGAAATAACAATTCTTTATACAAAACCAGTTGGCCATCGAGCTAACAACTCTATGCCGTAAAGATTATTTGATGCAGAAACCACAGCAGAAACCAAGCATCCTGAGTCTGGATTTTATTTTTAAAAGAGAGTCTGCATGATTAAAACACGTACATATCTATCAATGTTTAAGTATTCTTATATATGATATTGTTCGAAAGTACTACTGAAAACGTATATATAAAAGTTGTGATATAATTATATTTGACTTAACGTTAATTTGCAATACAGACGAGATGCCAGACGGATATGCAACGAAATTGGCCCTGATCTGGCATCTCGTCTTCATTCGCTCTCTCACAAATGTGCAGTTGCTTTCATCTGTCTATTTTACAAATGCTTTCATGGCAACTGCTCCAAGGAGCTGCTTTCGCTGGTTCCCAGAGTTGATGAATTTAAGTGTTTTACTAGGCTGTCATCTCGCTCACACCTTTTCACTGTCGAAACTGTTGAATGTAGCGTCTCTTCTACTCCAATAGCTTCATGTCTCGCATCTCTCGCCTGTGGAACTCCCTCACCTCTTCCTGTTTTCCTGATAGCTATAATCTCCAACTATTCAAATTTAATGTCAATTGACGTTTCCAGATGCCTTGATCTATCCCCTATCCTTCTCTTCTTCCTTTCCTCTATCACTCCTATTTGCTCTAGCTCTAACTCTCTGTAACCCCTTGCGTGCTAGTGGCTTCCTACCTTGCTTGGGGTGAAACACTTAAAAGAAATATATTGCATTAATCATATCAAATTGGAAAAAATAAAGGAAACAGTTTTTGGTGTATTAAAAAAAATATATTCTTGCGTATGTTTTAATTTGGATATGAGAAAAGAAGATCAAAATTGGCATAGATTTGGGAGAGAATTACACAAGCGAGAAGTGCGAGAAGAGAAAATATTAGTATAGAACTTACGGTTACATCTAGCCGTAAATAGATGAGACCTTGGCGCCAATCTAATATTGTGCTTAAATTCCTGAAGTCAAGGCACAATAGCGAAGGATTCATCTGAACAGTTAACATGAAAGTATTTATAGAAAAGGAACATAGAAGTTGCATTAAGGTGGGGGGAAAGAGGCAGAAGCCGAGATGACAGGTCAGGGCCAATAATATTGCTGATTGTTCTTTTAATTTAATCAATAATCTAATTATACAACACTAGAAGCGAATAATATGTGGCAGAAATCGTCAAAGCATGGACGAATGGTAGACTCGTGTGTGTGTATCTGTGTGTGTATATATATATATATATATATATATATATATATATATATATACACACACACATATATATATATATATATATATGTGTGTATATATATATATATATATATATATATATATATATATATATATATATATATATATATATATATATATATATATATATATAATGCAGTGTTACATTAGAAGATGCACATACCACTACAAAACTGTACATCTTGTTTCAACGTTAATTTTTTTTTAACATTTCATCAGGGGAAAATCATGATCACAATATATATACGGCTCTACTTTTGTATTGAGCTCTGTTTTTAGATTAATATTTTGAACGTTGGAATCTTATTCTTACTTCTTTTTGCATTTGCGTATATATATATATATATATATATATATTGTTATATAATTTTTGATAAATAAGTTAGATCGTATCTGGCCATGTTCCAAGCAAAACATCTGTTGTATCCAAATGAAAATAAAGTATTGTCACCTCTCACTACCTAATATCTTTCTCTAGCGATTAAATGGGAATGTTTTACTCAGAGACTAACTGTTTTGACGAAGTCATTCCCAAAATCTAAATATCTCATTGTAATACTCAAATATACATATATACACGTTAATGTGATCAAAACACATATTCATTATTTTGCTTTCTTTACGATTATTCCAACTTTATTTGCATTATTTTCCTTTTTTATTTAGTTATCATCTTATTCTTTTTCCCAGGTTGCCTTTTAATGCCTTTCAATCCAAGTTACTTATTTTTTCTAATCATACAATATATATTTTTTATAACTATCGAGGGAATATCGAAACAATTGAAATAAGTCTATATCTGTTACATTCCTTGTGTTCGTATGTGTACTTGTTTAAATATTACTAGGACTGTAATACTAATGTACTTTGCATCATCATATAAATACAGTGAGTATGAAAAGAATAAGTAATATGGTGTCATTTTCAAGATTTTCCATGTTATATATATATATATATATATATATATATATATATATATATATATATATATATATATATGCTGTTGTGTGTATGTGTGTGTGTTTTGCAAAGATAAAAGTGTACTTGAAAATGTTTTCTAAAAATATGACATTTTCATAATACTATTTCCAGGTTAAAAGGTTCTGGTCTTATAAAATGCTTGATGGGAAATGAAAGTAGAATTTGTGGAGTCATGACAATGAAGGAAAAGTTGAAGAAGAACACATATAAGAACAGAAATAATAATAATAATAATAATAATAATAATAATAATAATAATAATAAGAGCAACAAAAACAAAAATGGTGATGATGATGATGACGATGATATATTTTGGTAAAATGAATTTGCGGAATATGCTGGCTATTTGTGCTCTTATCCATTAATGTGTTTCAGGAATAGAATAATAATAATAATAATAATAATAATAATAATAATAATAATAATAATAATAATAATTCGAGAAAGCGATATTAATTGTAGAAGAAAGAAAACAAATGAAAGAAAAAAAGAAAGGAGGTGAATAGAATGAAACAAAATGATGGAAGGAGAACCTATGAAATAAAATTAGAGTGAAAATAAATATTTGTGATAAGAGACAAGAAGAAGACTTGAATTGATGATGAGGAGGAGAAGGAAAGGGAAGAAAAAGTCATGAGGACAATGAAGAAAAAAAGTAGAAGAATAGGCAAGAAGATGAAAATAATAATAATAAGAAGAAGAAGAAGAAGAAGAAAAAGAAAAGAAGAAGAAGAAGAAAAGGTATGAAGACGATCAAGAAATATAGTAGAAGAATAAGATAGATGAAAATAATAATAATAATAATAATAATAATAATAATAATAATAATAATAATAATAATGAGAAGAAGAAGAAGAAGAAGAAGGAGAATGAGGAAAGGGGGGTTAAGTTCTGATTCGTTCATGAATGAACACGATCGAAAGAATGACAAATTACTAATAAAACATCACTGGTAAATAAAGAAATTGAAACGAAGGAAGAAGTAATCATTCAAAAATGAAGATTGAGTGGCAGAGACGACAAGAGAATCAAAATTCGAAATGAAGATATGCGAAGAAGATGAAGAATAAAGGAAAATACAGGAAACAAAAACTGAAGCAATAGCCATGCATACATCGAAGGTGCAATAGGTAAATAGTCGCCATATTATATTTTTAATTTAGCCCATGCGCTTTGTTTGTTTTGGATTTTGTCGACTGTAGAGTATAGTAGAGTCAATTGAGCAACACCTGTTAGAAAAGAATCACCGTGAAGCAATTTAATCTGCCAGAAATTTGAAAACGTCATGTTGTACTGCTTGGCATTTGCACTGAAGGTCCAATACCAGCATTTCAGAATATTTAGGTGTTAATCGGAGAAGAGTACAGAGGATTCGGAAAGAGTTGGCAGAGTCTAATGGTGATTTCGAAGGTGCGGCAACTCGGAAAACTCAATCTGATCGTTCTGATAAAAACAGAACGCCCGAATTTATTGGTGATGGACTCAAAGCCAACACGGAGGCCTACATCAAGTGACTTGATGAGCTAGGACTGCTATGTCTGTCAACAGCACTCTTCATCATGCCATAGAAGTAGGGGAACCCAGTCATGCATGTCTAATACTGGATGTTAACACTAAAGATATCTCAGAAGATATTCAGATTTTTTCGGTGTCGGGACAATGCAGAGGATTCGGAAAGAGTTGGATGAGTTTAATGGTGATTACGAACGAACGGTATACACGGAAAATTACTTTGATCGTTCTAATCAGAAAAGAACAGCCGGATTTGTTGTTGAGGGCTTCAGACTGAACATGGAGGCATACATCGTGCCTTTAGGATGTGTTGCTGCCCTGGGTCAAGAAATTGGCT
>CAHIKZ030001746.1:3240000-3277500 GCA_903632075.3 Acanthosepion pharaonis | reverse complement strand
ACAGTTGCAAAGCCAAAAAGCGATAGGGAATGGACGACGCGTGCTGGCATTGGGGAAAATTGATTATTCTAATCCAGAACCTGTACGTTGGCGGTAAATGTAGTCATCAACAACATCCTGAAGAAAGCGATCAGCAAAGAAGAAATTAAATTATTGGATACAATATATATATATATATATATATATATATATATATATATATATATATATATATATATATATATATATATATATATACACACACACACACACACACACATATATATATATATATATATATATATATAATTTAGCATGAATTCAATGACTAATATACATTAAAATTACATTCAATGGTTTCAATTTTTCAATTTTGATAATTGGAAAAGTAGAGTTATTGTAATTTGAAAGCATACTGTTAATTGCTTAAGAATTATATTAATAACGCTTACGAATCAATCAACTGATTTCAGTTACAATTCAAATTTTCATATAAAAATATCTGAAAAAGCAGAGGCGATCATCATTATCAAAATAAGTCACTAATGGAAACCGAAACATATATGAAATAAATTATCTGATGTCATTGGCAATCACTCTGATAAACATGTAATATATCGTAATCCGTGGTATGACGATAAACTACACCCGGCTGCAAAGCCTCTTACTGGGAAATTGGAGTTTTTGAAGAGCATGGAACTATATCTTAATTGCTGTTGTTCCCAGGTCCGGCCTGATTTGTGGTGGTAGCACCAATTTTGTTCCCGACTATGGCTAAATAGTGATCCCCAATCAAAAACAAAACACTATGAAAGTATGAAAATATATTTTTATATTAAAAATGCAAGCAGTTTTATAAAGAATAATACCAACAATGCTTATTTAATGTAAAACTACCAACAACACCTCAATCAACATAACTTTCATGGCATTTATCTATATCATGTCCTGCAATTTCTTAAATCAAACTGTATTCCTAAATGTAATTTTATCATAACACACACGTATCATTGCTTCTAGTAATGTCCACACAAACATGGATATGAACAAAATCTGAGTATCATCTAACATGTATTCAATTGTGAAAGTAGAATAATATCCTTTTCTTATTTTTATTACTTCAATCGTCTCAAGAAAAATAAATCTTTACACTAAATGATCTGTAAAGAAAAAAAGAGAAAAAAATTGACTCAACCGAACATAAAATCGACTCATAAAACCCTAGTTGAAAGAATGTATTTACTGCGGGAAAGAATATGCCAGATTATAAACTATTGTAGGAATACGTGTAACGCTCCATCACATATACTTATTTTTTTAAGCGTTTCACACCAAGCCAGGCGGGAAAACACTAGCACGCAAGGGGTTACAGAGAATTGGAGCGAAAGCAAATAGAAGTGATAGCGGAAAGGATGAAGCGAAGTATAGGGGATAGATCAAGGCATCTGGAGACGTCGATTGACATTACATTTGAATAGTTAGAGATTATAGCTATCAGGGAAACAGGAAGAGGAGAGGGAGTTCCACAGGCGAGAGGTGCGAGACATGAAGCTATTGGAGTAGAAGGGATGGCTACATTTAACAGTTTCGACAGTGAAAGGTTGTGAGTGAGATGGCAGCCTAGTGAAAACCAGCGAAAGCAGCTCCTCTGAGCAGTTACCATGAAAGTATTTGTAAAAAAAGACAGAGGGAGGCGACGGCACGTCTGTGAGAGAGCGACTGAGAGACGAGATGCCATATCAGGCCCAATTACATTGCATATCCGTCTCTGGATCTTATCAATAACCTTGAGGCAAACAGAAGAGGTACCGGACCATATATGGCACCAATACACCATGCAAGAACGAATGGTTGATTTGTAGATTTGAAGAATCGGCTCCGGCGAGAAAAAAATTCCTGGCTCTGCACAGGAAGCCAAATTTCCTTGCGGTGGACGAAGCTATTGACTCAATGTATTTGTTCCATCTCAAGTCAGCAGTCAATTTGATACCGAGTAGTCGCAAGGAGGAGCTCTCGAGAAGTTGTGCCTCAGACATTCTTATGGGGCGCGGGGTAGGGATGGTTATCTGAATTGTTATAAGATTATAAACTATCGTGTAACGAATGATAATATAACGTCAGTTAAATAGATTGTAGGCTGTGATGTAATGAATGACCGTATATTATTTATAATACTTTTAAAATGTGCATTGAGAGAATTGTTTAAAAAAATATGGATCAGATAGTTTTTAATCATTATGGATCTTGTCTGTAAAAGAGAAAGCCGTTTTCTTCACAAAAAAAATAATTATTATTATTTTTTAGTCTTCATGAAAGTAGATTTGCTTTGTTCTGTATGTTATTTTAGCTAAAGCTACGGTTTATTTAAAGGTTATCACTTGACTGACACATTTCGCATCATGCATTGAGTGATAATAATTTATGACGTGACAGCTATTTCTCTGTTATCCATTTATTGTTTTTCCAACAATATTATCTGCTCTTGTTTTTCTTATCTCTTATTTGTCATTCGAACTGGACATGATATCACACCATTATGATTATCTTCCATCAACGTCTTTGATATTTTTCCTTTTTGTATTTTTTAGTCCATTTGTTTCTTTGATGTGTTATTTATTCTTTCTTAAATCAATAAATGATCTTAGATTTCCAGTCGGGTTTATTCCTCATATATACATCGAGAACTATATATATATATATATATATATATATATATATATATATATATATATATATATATATATATATATATATATATATATATATGTGTGTGTGTGTGTGTGTGTGTGTGTATAGTATTTGTTCATTTATACAGGTTTTTATTTATATTTATTGTTTTGTAAATTATTTTGTGATCTTAGATTTCATAATAACTCTTTCTGTAACAAATTTATTAGTCTCGAATGTTCACTTTTATATTTACATATGCTCTATCTCTGATATTGAACACTATATCCCGTAAATATAGCACACCTTAAAACTATATTTCTTCATATATATATATATAGAAAGAAATGTAAAAGGAAGACTAAAAACACCGGTCGCCAAAAGGTATAAACCACTAAAAAGTGTTCAATACAAAATTCAATATTGAATATTTAAAGCTAAGGTATTTAAGAAGAGGTTAAAATGGCAACCAAACTCGCAACGCGGGGATTGACAGTAAGATCACCTCAGGCAAGTGCAAGCCGAGTTCGAATTCCGGTCCAATCCATTACATTCACTTACGTGCTAATAACCTTGAGAAAGTTATTAATCCACCCCTTCTCCCCCAGCTAAATGTAAATAGCATTTTAGACTAGGTTTTATAGCCTTGGGTCGAAACCAACCTAGAAGAAGGACATTTAAAAAACTATTAAGGATAAGTATCAGGACAGACTGTGTTTTATATCTTTGCGTGGCACCTGTCTTGGATAAGGAAATCTCTGAATTCAAAAGCTCAGCGATGTGTAAATAGTAAGGGAGTTTTTGAATCTGAAGCCATGGTTGGCAACCAGAATCGGAGAAGGACAACTCTTAATTTAAAAAATCCGGAGGTGGAGTCTCTTAGACAGCCCGATGTCATGTTCAGTTCCGTTCTGGCAATTCATGCGACGACGCCGTTGCCGTATTGTATTGGTCTCCGCCTTTTCCTTTTATATTTAGCTAGATTGTATGGTAGCAAGGTAGGCTATTTCTCTTTGTATCTATTGATAACTCTGTCTGTCTCTGCATATATATATATATATATATATATATATATATATATATATATATATCCATTTATAATGTATAATGTGCCAGTTTTCATGTATCATAGATTTTATTTCTATCTATATACATACTTTGATTAGATATATATATATATATATATATATATATATTTCTAACGAACTAAAGACATATGTCAGTTTTTCATGTCAGGACAATTATAATATATATATATATATATATATATATATATATATATATATATATATATATGCGCACCCTATTTTGCTATCTATTTTCTATTTTCTTTAGTATTCCCATTTCTCGTTTTATGGAACATATTTTCCACCTTAAATCTCTTTTCTACTGGATGTTCTTTCTATGTTTTAACGTTTTCGAAACAATCCGACTTGCTACATTTACGCTGCAATCAACTCAGATAATTTAATTTACCTATTGCCAATGTATATGATAAACTTTTTACGCAAACCTCACTTTTTAAAACCTGAGCATCTTCGTTATTTATTTTTCTGTATTTCCTTAATCCAAAAGAATCTTTATCTTATTTAGCATACTCCCATCCCATTTCTTTTCAATGCTCGTTATTCGATTATTATGTAAATCTTTCGCCTTATTTCAGAACCGCTCCCATGTTATCTTCTCGTACGAATGTATTTTCTCATAACATTTTTTTTAGTAAAGTGCAGTCACAGCAGATATATTATGCAATATATTCTCGCCCATTTCCCGAGGATTTCTATTGCATTGGAATCGTCTTGCGACGTACTGTTTATCCACGATGGTGACAAAAGCAGAAAAAAATGGCCACTCCCAAATTTCGCCGCTTATGGTCGTCCTGATCTAAGCATCAACTGTAAAAAAAAAAATACTGTGATTTTAGCGGATGGAAAGAACTAAAAGAAATGGAATCAACCAGTCAGTTATTTGCCATACGTGATACACGCTTAGGCGATCATATACCTTTTCGATACATGATTGACGTGGCAGATTTTTCCAGCAGTAGGTTGCCATTTCTTTCTCCGGCAGACCAGTTGCCATCCAAGGCTATAGGAACCGGTCTGTTTTGCTATTTATCCATAGCCGGGGGAAAAAGAAGTAGATTCATACCTTTCCCAGGTGCATTAGCACATATGTGAATGTAATGGATTCGACTGGAATTCGAACTCGGCTCTCTGCTGCCACTATCCGAAACGCTATCCATTACTATACCGTGCCTCCTAAAATAAAGCAAAGCAGACGGAGAGAGAGAAAAAATGTTTTGAAACGACATTAAAAAATGTTTGACTGCTGTAGCGTTGATTATTCTTTCCTTATTTACGTGTCATGTGCCATTCACTCTTGAGCGATTCTATCCCTTTTCGATTCATGATTAACTTGACGGAAGAATTCCTGCAATAGGCTAACGTTACTTTTTATGTTAGAAGAATTACTAACCAAGGCTATATGACTCATTCTGTCCTAATTTTCCAATAGCTGATTCTAGAAAAGATAGATTCGAATCTTTTCCAATGGTATTTGTGCGTCAATCAAACCTCGGCTTTATATGAGGGCTCATCACTAAAATTTCTCTCATTCCATCGGTACTATTTCTTTTATTACCCTTAGTAAACTAATCTCAATAAACACAGGACAAATTTCTGTATTTTCTCTTGATCTAACTGGGAACCATTTGATACTAGGCAAACATTCGCGTATGCAGATGGGTAGCAATCTATTCTAAAGTAGGTGACTTAGGAAATAAAAACAATACTACATAGATACAATAATAGGTAGACATCAGACGAGATTATAGACTCATTTTGAACTCCATGGTCTTGTCGATGGCTGCATCGAATTGATTTAACATGAATTGATTGAGTGAAAGAGAGAGAGAGAGAGAGAGGGGGGGAGAGAGTGAGAAGACTATTCGGCGAATAAATTTAGTTACCAAGCAACACAGACTTCTGTAAATATGGGATACACGCTTTATTCTGTTTTTGATTGGTTTTGTTTCTTCGATATAGGAATTTAAGTTTAATTGTATAGATCCCAACGCCCCAATCATAACAAAAAACAGTATTGGTCAGAATGTCCCCTGTCTGGTAAATTTAATCTGGAAATGAGTGTTTGACTTGGCTTTGTCAAGTACTTTATCCTTTATGTCTTAGCCACATAGAAGAGCAATGTTAGGAAGCATTTTTCTTTCTTTGTCAAAGACCATGATGTCTTGCATGGTGGCCTGCATAGAGGTTGAAACCCTACAAGATCATCACTTGATCATTCTCGATCATATTCTCCGGTTTGTAGGGATAACATTTCTCGTTGACCTCCTGCCCATCCTCCTATAGGCAACAATGCAGGTGAAATGTCCCTTTTTCGATGCAGCACTGGTATATTTTCTGCATAAACATTCCGAAAACGCTAATGATATGGGGATATTTTTCCTCTTCTTTTGTACATTTGTCTGAATACACTTGGTGGTACATGTTCTTACGGCCAGAATGAGGAATCGAGGCTTGCACTAGTGTAGTTGGAATAGGATTATTAGTATTTTTATTATTATAGCAATGAATGAAGAACTCTCTTTAAGAAAACAAAAATATAATAAAAGATACAGTTTTTAACAATGTATGACAATATTTGACAGTATATCTGTCTTCTCAAAGTTATGTTTAAAAATGCATACTAGTATAAAAAATATAGGAAAATATTTTTTTTTTGTTCAAAGGTTGCTTGTCTTGACAAAAGCGATTGTAATGATAACTTGTCAAAGAGAAGAAAATACAGCCAGCCTGGAATGCAAATGAAATCGGAATAACATGATGGCGATCGAGCCCATCTTGAAATTTTTTATCAGTTGATTATTTAGCAAGAGCAGTTAATCAAATAATACAGTATAAATGTTCTGGAACTCTCCTGTCGTTTTGTTAATTCTACAGATATATGTAATTATCTTCATGTGTCTTAGTGTTGAAAATTTGGTCGATTCTACTTTTTTTTTCAGAATGTGTACCTTATTATTATTGTTATTATTATTTCCATTGATTTCTCTTGTATACTCATTTTCTTGCGTGTCACAACCAGGGACCTAATGTCAGAAATGACACCATGACTTTCTTCCCTGAGAGGTTTTGCAAAAAAATGACACGCTGAGAGCATATACATTTTACATAGATAAATCCCTTCGTAATGTGTGAGCTGTAAAGTGAAATGCGTTGTATTTCTAAGACGTATACTGCCAGGGATGTGCACCTCGATGCGGTGTAATAGTTAGCCAACTTGTCTCGCTGGAACAGTTAGGACCGTGTAGTGAGTTCGATCCTTACTGGGTGGCCCCTACTTTAGAGCTTGTGCCACATCTAAGCTGTGCTTAGAAAATTGGCCACCTCGAAGCGGTGTAATGGTTAATAAGCTTTTCACAGTAGAACAATTACGAGCCGTAATTTTGGCCTTGTGCCACACCTAAGCCACGCTTGGAAAATCTCTATACTGCTAGCGATGACTTCAATATGTATCTCGGAACATTTTCCAGTCAGAGCGAAGATTCCATCTACAACTGGAATTACTGATGTCCTCATGTGTCACTTTTTTTTTTAAAATTTCCACATCAAGATCCTTGTATTTTCATAGTTTTTAGAAGTTTTTCAAAGATACATAACAATATGAAGGGAATGCAATGCCAGTAAGACAGGGCATTCTGTTTTTGTAGTCTTACATCACGATATCTAGGCGATTAGCTTTGATTGTTTTGTCTATATTATTATTATTATTATTATTATTGTTGTTGTTGTTTCCTTTTTATTGGGTGTAAGATAAAAAACAATACAGTATGCATGGATGAAGCTTGTGGAAGAAGTGAAAATTACTATATTTCTCTTGTTAAAACCCTTATCATTGTTGTGTGTATTAACTATATAAACATCAGAGGATATATTGTTTCTGGACATGGCTCTGAGGAAGAAAGCCAAGGTATTTATTGTTAGTATTTAAGCAAAATCAAGGTCACTCCTAATCTTATTAGGGTACTAATGAGAACCAAATGATAGAAGTTATTTTATGAGTCCAGAACGTTGTTGTTTTTTTTACACTTGACTATTCCAGTAATAATGTGACCTAAATAGACTTAGATCTACATTTAGTCTTAAGGAACTCAGTCGACTTTTGGTTTCAGTGATTTTTCAGTTACCAACTGTAAACACTAGATTTATCTTTATTTATTTCCTAGAATCAGAAGAGAGTTCGTCTTGGTTTCAGTGATTTTTCAGTTACCAACTGTAAACACTAGATTTATCTTTATTTATTTCCTAGAATCAGAAGAGAGTTCGTCTTATTAATTTTTTTCAGCACGTTCCTGACAAAATTAAGTCTGGTCTGGTCTGGACAATTTCATGTTTCGATGTCTAGATCCTTTATTCTCTTCAAAAAGAAAATTTGGGACCATTTAAAAGTTAATCAATAATTATAAGCGTAACTGTCACTTACATATTTCGTTTGCAAGTTCTGACCAGCTGTTTGGGGCTAACGGTATGAAAATAAATTCTATCAACATTGCCAGCCTTCCGAAGCGTACGTGCGTATTTTGTTTTGTTTTTAAACAAGACATTTTTTTTTTAACTTTCCTTAAATTTTCAATTCCACTAATATTTTACATAACGCACCTGCGGAGAGTTCTTAATTGAGAATTCGGCTCGTTCAGTAGTTTCACTCTTCCTAAATCTTTGCATATTCTCAGCACTGGAAGCTCACCTGGCTGCCATTTGATCTGAGTTCTCATTTACACTGGAATTTCTTTTCCTCGCCTAAGCTCTTGATTCCAATATAGTCCTCTGTTGGCAACGATTTCTTTTGACGAGCCATACTGTTGCAGTTTTCGATAGGCAACAATAACCTATTGAAAAGACAAAATTTCTCGCTTCATTTCAGTACTGCATTAATATTTAAGTTTACCTTTTAAAATCTCAGCGATAATTCTTCTGTGGCCACTTAATTTAAAGAGAATTTGATGTGCATAGGTTTTTACTTTCCGTACAAACAATTATTTTTATTTCATGGTTGACTTTCGCTGTATTTCACAATTAATTTCAATTATTCTCAAATTTATTTCCAAGTTATAAAAATAGTTATCCTACAAAAAAGTTCGTCGCAAAAAAATCGCCAAATAGATTTTTAGTAATGAAAACTTGGGGATCTAAAATTTCAGTAACAATAACTATTGAAAGTTAGAGAGTTGTGTCCCTTTGATGGAAAAAAGTGTGACACACTGACTTTTTTTTATATAGATTAATATCTATATATTTGACTATTGCGGCGGCGTCGTAATGTTATAGTCATGAGAAAAATAAGAGAATTAATGAGATAATTTTAATTCTGGAGATTTTTAATAATGTCTTCTAATCCAAGATTAAAGCATAAATGACACACAGGCGCATTAGACGCAACAATATTTCTGAAGTTTTTTTCTTGTTTGTCAGCCTGTAAATCAAGTCTTATATTAACGGTTACTTTTCACACATAGACTCATAAACTGTGATATTTATCTTACTGGTCACACAACAATTGCTTGTAGTAAGCCTCAAGCTTGTGCAACCTTGGACTTTGTATAGCCTGAACATTAGTAAAAAAAAAAAAGAGGAGAAAGGGATAAAAAAATCTTGTCAGACAAGAAGTTGAACGTTGTTACTGCAAGTTTAACCTTCTGTCAACCAATAATTAGTTTTTGTCGTAGTAATATTTTCAAGGATACCAGGAATAAATGGTGTGGTTTTGTACTTGCAAAAATACGTCGAAACCCAAGGGCCTTGAAAATTTCCAAACATTTCGCAACAAACAAAAAACAAAATCAATTGCAATTTCTGAAGCTTTTTTGTAAATGTTGGTTTTGTAAATTTGATGGAATGTAGCAGCAACAGAAGCGTCTTTGAGACATTTTTTTTTTATCTCCAAGGCAAATACAAAACTGAAAACAAAAGAGACAAAGGTGGTATTCGTAAAATTGTACCGAATGTGCTAAATTAATAATCAGATTTTGTTTGGCACCGGAGAACGGTTTCTTTGTCTAGAGATTGTTAAAACTATTTTTATGATGGCATTTTTTAAATCATTTTTCTCCAGGCAAGGCGATGATGAAACTAAGACGCAAGGGGGGTGGCTACTGGAAGTGAAAGAGAAAATTTTATTGAGGGGAAAAGACAAACAAAATAACAGGATCCCAGAAGACAAGATGGCAATTGACTTTGCATTTAAATTTCTGAAGATTGTAGGTGAGCGTTCATGGAATGGATAAGAAAATCTTAATAGAATAAAGCATAAAGAATAGAATATACGTTTTCATATAGATAGTTTAACAGTAAAACGGTGGGAACTAGTTGACCCTCTAGTGGCGCTACTAAGGAGGAATAATTTTCAGAATAATTGGCATGAAAATATTTGTGGATAAACAGAAGGAAGCCTCAATGCCGTGGTGCAAAGTGGCTGTAGTCGCGATAACAGGTCAGGATTGATTGCTTTTGAAACCCTGTGTCATATTTTTAAATATATTTGAAATGAATACTTTTATATTTTTATGCATTTAAAAAATGTTTTCTTTTAATCTATGCACATTTATTTTAAATTAGGTGCATATATGTTAATTTATATTTCATGCACATTACATTGAATACGCCAGGCAAGGTGCTTTTATTTAGTTTTTTATACAATTTCTCATGCAATCTAATAATAGATCGCATTGTGTAAAAAAATAAATAAAAGCTCTTTGTCTGTCGTATTCAATGAAATGTGCATGAAAGAAGGATTGCTGCCTAAATTCAAAAATTTTAAATATATATATATATATATATATATATATATATATATATATATATATATATATATATATATATATATATATATATATATATATATGTCTGGCGAAATATGGCCAGTTGTATGTTGCATGCTGAAGATTAAAAAATAATAAGAATTTATTCGTCAATTTTACAATTGTTTACCCTGAATTCTTATGAAATGAAATGAAATTAATAAACCGTGGAGTAGTATAGTGATTTTCCAAGACTAGCTGTGGCACAAGGTCGAAATTAGTGGGAACCCAGTGAGGATCGAACTCACTACTCAGTCGTAATTTTTCTAGCGAGCCAAGCTTTCTAACCATTACACCGCCTCGAGGTGACCCTACGGTGATGTAGTATATTTGTCAACGTATTTTTAGAAACAAATCAGCTTATTCTAATTTCATCGATTGCTTTGCGAAATTGAACAAATCATAGGACGTGTAAATATTGACAAAAATTTTATCGACAACGTCAGCAATACTAAATTCTTTTCTTTAAATGAATCCGATTAGACCAAAATGGGGGAATCGCTGCCATGTCTGCACTGATTGCGCTCAACCTACCTTTTCCAGCCAAGATAGCCTTCAAAATCAGATGAATGTTTTGTGGCGACAGTCTTATTTTCTACTCGCCTTCCACTTTCACACATATTTAACGTCACAAACCTTTCGCTTCACTACCGGTATTTAGATGTGAAATATTCAGATGATCTAGATTTTTCAGTTTAAACAAATCACTCACTAAGAGCGAAACACGCCATGTTTCTTCCACGGAATCAAATCATCCTATCTCGTACCAAATATATGAAAACACTTTTTGAAACAGTGTTCCGCATGGTTATTTTCTTGAACATTACAACATTGAGCTCTTCAACTCATGGTTCAATAATCATTCTTCTCCCTTATACTCTTAATTTTCAATTTTTACCATTTCTCTTTCTTTTTCTATCAAAATAGTCCTTTATTTTCTTAATTTTCACTGTACCCTTCTGCCTTTAGTGTCTCCCGAGCCTTATATTGTGGGAAATTTAGCTTATATATATAAAAAAAAAAAATTTGCTGATAATGTCTATACACACAAAGCAAAAATAATCATGTCGATAAGAAATAGAAACAGCTAAGAACAAAAGGTTTTGCAATTCGCTTGAGGGTTTTTAATTCAAATGAACGGCGCATAAAATTACTGTCATGCTGAGTGTGAAATGAGATACATATGGTTTTAGGGGACACTATCGGATACTGGACCCGATTCGTTTGTTAAAATAGGTGAGAATAGCAATTGTCATATGAGTCGTACATTCTTTGAAAAAAAAGAGAAGTTCAAACAGAAAACGAAGAATTAATTTATTTAAAAATAGAACGCACGATAACACAAATACATCTGTGTATGTGTGCGAATGTGAGTGGTTGTGCGCGTATATACATATACGTGTGTTTATGAGCTGATCTGTGTATCTATTTGTCTATGCTTATCTGTGTGTATTTTTGTGTGAGCGACTTGTTTAACATTCTTTTTTTTAGGTCAATCTATAACTACAGGACAGATTGGAAGAAAATTAAGAATAGAAACAATGGAAGCATGAATACAAAGTGTCACAGTCAGAAGTTGCTGTAGCCAAATTGATATAGCTATTGAGTGATAAAATATTCACAGTGTAAAAGAAGAAGAAGCAAAGACAGTACATTGTTGAACGTTATTCCTGTGTTGTTATTTCCAAAGTTTAAGATAAAATTTCTAGAAAATCCAAAACATTTCATTGTTCTCCTTTTTCATATATAGTAAATCGCTACAAAATGTATCTCATGGTTTATTGAACACAGGTGTGGTTGTGTGAGGGAGACTTTTGTTCAACACTGTATCATGCGAGAAAATGGCAGAAAACCTCAAAACTGGAAACTAGAGTTAAGTTTACAAATAACAGGAATAGATAGGTTCGCCCATCTTTTAGTTCCTGCTCCAGTTTTATTTTGCAAAGGACTAGAGGTATATTACATGTTTCCTATTGAGGATCGGGCTTCCGGTTCATTCTGAAATATTTTTCATTTCCTTTCAATTCCAATAGCCCCCTGAATCTTTAATGAATTATCGAATTGCGTGGAGTGAATTGATTAAAAAAATGGATTTGTCAGATTTAGTCTCTCATCAAGATGTGATTTAGAGCGTCTAATATTTAAATATAGATTCAAAGTCTGAAATCAACGATTAAAATTGAGTTCCAGGAACTGAATGCTTTAGACAATATGTCTTTATAGACAGGCACTACAAAATCTAAAAAAGTTTTACCAAATAATGAAACACCCATTAAATAAACTTTCTGTCGGCAGCACCATCAAAAATAGAACATACCTGTAAATAAAAACATTGAGAGAAATAAGGGATTGACTTTGAACAGTACCCCCAAAGAAAATGTTTGGAAGGAAAGTCCTATTAATATAAGAAAGTGGGGGTATTAGATAATTGACTTATAGGAGCTATTTTTCACAAAAACTTCTTTTACGTAAAAGCATTTATAATCTCAGCTGACAGTAACATAAAAAATATGGTAAATAAATGCTGAATTTTTCCTGGATAAACATGGAAAATAACATCATTAATATTTACATTTGTTTATAATTTAACTGTTTTTTTATTTTATTTTATTTTTTGCCTTGTACAATGGAGAAAATATGTCGGAAGATCCTTCTTCTCTCTCTCTCTCTCTGTATATATATATATATATATATATATATATATATATATATATAATATATAATATATATATATAATATATATATATATATATATAATATATATATATATATATATATATATATATATATATATATATATATATATATATATATATATATATATATATATATATATATATATATATATAGATCCTTCTTCTCTCTCTCTCTCTCTCTCTCTATATATATATATATATATATATAGAGAGAGAGAGAGAGCGTCGCTGTAGTAATGAGATTTACACTGGGATTAGTTTGATGCTTGCTCAAAGTTTCTATATACGATACAATGTTGATATCCACATTCTTTATATCTTCAAACGCCCACACAATATTAAAGACACTTCCACCATATATATATATATATATATATATATATATATATATAATTTTTTTAAAAAATTATAACATAAGTATGTTATAAAATCACTATATGATTTGTATTGAGCACTCTTTTTAAGAATAGTAATTGTTGGTTATTGGAATTCATTCCGTATATACCAATTATATACTTTTGATATATATATATATATATATATATATATATATATATATATATATATGTGTGTGTGTGTGTGTTGGGGGGTGTAAATGTTTTTTTCCTTACTCAAAAGTCCATACTTCTATCAATTTTTTTTAAAATTAAAGAACCCTAACCTTGATTTAACTACTAAATAATCACCAGTCAATTTTTTTTTCAACTCTGGAATTAAACAGCAGCATAGGTCACGTTATGGCTGAGCAAAGAATAAATCTGCCGAAATTATTCTTCTATATATCGTGTCCCTTCAGGACCTTGGCGATAATAACTCACCGTAACTTAGTAAACCTAGTCCCTGTTCTGCCAACAATTTACATAAACTTGTTCAGTAGTCTACTCGCTTCTTTCTTTGGTTGGAGTTGCTTCCAGTATAAGACATACTCATGAAATTTCAGAAAGCGCCATTCTAACTTCAGACGCGTTCAATAGATTTCTTTTATTGATATTATAAATCTAAATCTGTGTCAGTATCATCAAAGAAGGATGAATGTCTCATAAGATATATTTCACGATTTATGAAATCACTTTGACGATGTGCTAATCTGTATACAAAACCTTTTTTATGCTGAATGTTATTATGAAGACTTTATTTGTATATTGTTCTTACTTTCTATAATTTAATGTTATTATAAGTGTCAGTTCTGAGAAATACGAAAAGATCGCTTGAATCCGAATTATACCATAGTTTTAATTAATATGAGTGAATTGAAACAATTTGTGACATTAATGAATACTGAATTCTCTAGCAAATAATAGGCAAATTTATTATTCTAAGTCTGACAGGCCGTTTGACTAAGGTTTCAGAAGAAGCTCATTATTAATAAATGTCTCTTAATGGAGTCAGGAGCATGCGCAATAAGATTTCGTTTAAAATTTTCTCCAGCATATTAGTTTAGATGCTAATAACAGATAGGTAAATGGATAGAGATAGATGGGCACTATTTACCTTATTGAGAGTATTGTCCTCATCTTTGTTGCCATATTTATCTACTGTGACATGTGTCCTTAAGAACACATGGCATAGTGGATAAAGGCGTGGGTTAGATCCAGTTACAGGACCCAAAGAGTTGTGAGTTCAATAATTGGTTAAGGCAGTGGAGAGCTTGCAGAGGTGAATTAACAGGAGATAACTGATAGCTGACATACATTAGACATAGTACGTGGAAGTAGAACAATCTAACCCAGCGAGCGAAATAAAGGTTTCAGTTCGACATTCCAACCACATGAAGATGGTCGGAGCGTACAACGGCGGAAACGTTGTTATAAATATGTCGACAAAGATGAGGAAAAAAATCCAAATTATGTAAATAGTGTACATAATACCTCAACTCAGAAATATATAGACAGATTGTAGATGGATGGGATTGTGAAATATAGTAGTTAAAGAGACGTGTACACACACACACACTTTCATCGAGTCTAAAATATGCAACAACAGATTGTAGAAAGCACTGGACGGCTGTTTCGTCCTATTTTGGGACTCATCAGCAGTTCGCATCGACTACCAAGAATCGAACCCAGACCATTACGATATGACGAAAGCACCATAGACGCTTGGCGACAAAGAGGTAACAAACTAGACTCGATACAGCGCCTGCTCTTCAAACATTCCGTCGTGTTACACATCAAATCTACTTATACCAACACTCAGGTTTTCTATCCCCAAACGTTCAATTAGAAGCCAGTTCAAGTATGGTATATATATATATATATATATATATATATATATATATATATATATATATACAGAATTTATTAATTATGATTATTCCAGTCCCTCGAATAATATATATATGTGTGTGTGTACATATGTCACTTACTCTTTTATTTAAACTACGTATAGTGAGTGATTACTGGCTTCAAATTTCTGATGATAAGTATTTTACTGTCTATATCTCAGATTCATAAGTATTTTTTTGTAATTTTTCACTCAAATTCCCCCCTCAAACTTTTAAACCCTTTCCTATTCAGTTTTTAACATATATTTTCCCGATTCATCGGAATAATAATTTTGAGAGCGACAACTTTACTCGAAGCGTCTTAAATGTAGCGTTGATGATTAATCCTTAACATCAATTATAAATTCCTTTCATTATATAAAAAGAAAATACACAGGTACGTCTCAGCTAAAATCATTAAATGCTAAATTTCAAGCGTGAAGATAATGCCACTCACCGTAGAAATAATATCATGAGTTGGGGTGATGTTAATTTAATTGATATAAACATCTTTGTCAACTGCTAAGGGAAATGGAAAAAGATGTTGCTGTTTTTTTTATTCTGAAAAAAAATTGCTTGTTTATATTTGTTCATTTCGTCTGATAAATAAAATATACAGAAAACTTGGAGACTTTACTCATGGGGGTTTCGGAAAGATGTTTTAGTCAGATATGCCAAATATCTTTGTATTTATTATTATCAGTAGTAGAATTATTATTCAATTATTGACTGTCTGACATCAGTTATATATAATGCCTCAAAGCTCTTATATGTATCCAGACTGTTTCCAGTGATAACGTCGTCTCATTCCAAATGATCCACTAATTTATACTTTGTCTAATGTACTAATCTCCCTGGAATCGTTCTCTTATTGTTGCTGTTGGCGGTTGTTTTTGTTCTTGTTGATGATGATGATGATGATGATGATGATGATGATGATTTTCCTGATTTGGTTGTTTTCGGAGATTGTCGGACCTTGAGTTTCTTCGAATTTTCACTTCCTTTGAAAGCATCGACTATTACTACTGCTACAATAATATTAATAATAATAATAATAATAATAATAATAATAGTTGTTGTTGGTATTATTATTATAATTATTATTTGTGTGTGTGTTTTTTCATGCATTTGTATATTCATAATTTCTGTCTGGTTGTCTCAGAAATGTCGAATTGCCATCTTCAAATTTGCAGCTCTTTTGAATGTATCTATTATTATTATTATTCTTTTTATTTTCTTTGATTTATGGCGTTTACACATTTCTTTCCGGGTCCCGCCCAGGGACCTAAGGTTAGAAATGGCGTCATGACACTTTCCACTGACAAAAAAAAAAAAAAAAAAAAACATAGATAAAGCCCTTCGTAAGGTGTGGGCTGTACTTGTTAGAACAATTTTCTGTATCTCCTTGAGGCATGGACTTCCAGGTATCCCTTCAATTAGTCCTTTGCAATCTTTTCCAACCAGTCCTAGGGCTCCAACTACAACAGGGATTGTTGATGTTCCCATATGCCACATTTTCGCGATTTCTATTTCAAGGTCCTTGTACTTTGACAACTTTTTGAATATCTTCAAAGATACATTGCAGTCGGCAGGGGCTGCAATATCAATAAGGAGGCACCGTTTTTGTTTGTGGTCTTATTGTTTATTATTATCATTATTATTATTATCATTATTATTATTATTATTTCTTTATTTCCTTTAATTTCTGGTGCATACTCATCACTTTCCGGGTCCCAAACAGAGACCTACGGTCAGAAATGGCATTATGACAATTTCCATTGAGTAATTTTAGAGAGAAAAAAAAAACCTAAGATCACACATATTTTACATAGATAAAGCCCTTCTTTGAAGATACAGTACAACCTGCAGGGGCTGCCATATCAATAAGGAGGGACATTTTGTCTTTCCGGTCTCTGATCACAATATCTGGTCGAGTAGCTTTGTATGTTTCAAGTCCTATCTTCTTCTTCCTCTTCTTATTATTATTATAAGTTCTACTAGTTTGTTGTTTTATATAATTATTTTAATATAATAATTTTAATTGAGATATTTTTCTGGTTATTTTTCTTTAAGTGTTGTTGTACATATTGAGAAAGTTTTTTTCTTATTAAGTGTGATAGATATATTGCGTTTTGAAGAAAAATTTCTGAGAGGGAGACGTAGCCAATTAGCAAAAAAAAAATCCTTTTTAAAAAAATAAGATTTTTGAAAAACGTATTGGTCATTTTCTCTGATTTAAGGAAATGGGTCGGACAGAAACATTTTCCATTTCTCGAGTAAAATGTGGCTTATTATTTCTATGAATAGTGTGAAACGTTTAACCAGTTTCAATGACCATTGTTAGTGTAAGGAATCTTCTGGAATTCGTAGACAATATACTAAAAGAGACCAGGATAGACAATCAGTTGTTAGAAGACATTAACTAGAGTTGTCGGCAAAAGGAACAGCAAAGGACATGATGTACATATTCTATGTGACAGGTACAGATATTTAACTAGCTGTGAAGGGATTTAACTGACGACTGAAAATGTGAAGTCAAAACTAACATTGGAATAGGGAAGGACATCTTTCAAAGGAGGCACGGTGGAGTCATAGGGAGCTGAATCCCA
Source organism: Acanthosepion pharaonis (assembly GCA_903632075.3). Taxonomy (NCBI): domain Eukaryota; kingdom Metazoa; phylum Mollusca; class Cephalopoda; order Sepiida; family Sepiidae; genus Acanthosepion; species Acanthosepion pharaonis. The sequence goes on along the minus strand of CAHIKZ030001746.1, from coordinate 3,259,407 downwards.
GAGCCGAGTTCGAATTCCAGTCGAAACCATTATGTGCTAATAGCATTGTACTGTACTGATGCGGCATTCACCCTGGGCGGATTGAGCCGGCTTCTTCCTGTTATGAGAAGAAGATTCTTGGGATAAATTACAGAAGTAGGGTACCCAGGCCTAGGCGGATAACGTTCTTGCTTACCGCGGGGTTCCCACAGACAGGAACGACCAGAAGCCGCCGGTTGCCGATGCAGACGCTCCTTGGATTTTCACCAGAGCCCTTGTTAGCCGGCGTGTGTGTCAGAACCCGAAGTTCCGGGCGGCATAGCTCTGACACTACCGTTTACACCCCCGACTGACTGTGAGGCAAGGTTGGACTTTGGGGGCTTACAGTACCAGGTGTTCCCAAGCGGTCCCCATCTAAGTACTGACCTGGCTCTACGATGCTTAACTTCAGTGATCGAACGAGAACCGGTGTTTTCAGCGTGATTTGACCGTAAGCGCTAATACCATTGGAAAAAGTATGAATCCTCTTCTTCTCCCCCACAACTACCTCTATCTATAAAAGGCAAGATGTGTGTGTGTGTGTGTGTGTGTGTGTGTGTGTGTGTGTGTGTGTGTGACGAATGCACGGCCGCAATTTTCGACGGATTTGCACCAAAGTTTACATGCACATGCTCCAAATTAGCAGAAAGGACAAGAGCGACTTTGCATTTCCCAACTCCCATCGATAGTGGAAATAATCGATTTTTTTCATGCTTCTACGGAACTTTTCATGTAGTTTGCGGCCATTTTCAACTGGCCAGTGTGAGAGCCTATAGATGGCTGCCACAAATAGCCAGGAAGATTCTATTGGCCAGCGTGAGAGCCAACAGCTGACTGACACGGATGTTAACTAGCATGCAAAAAAAAATCGATAGCTGCATTCGTCACAAGTGGGAAAAATTTAAATCTGCATGGCACTTATTCCAATTGGTTCATTCGCTTGCTTGATTCTGATTCCGCAGAACTGGATTGGGTGTTGCGAAAAATTATTTGTTGTTAACATTCTTTTTTCATTCGGTTTTTCCAGTTACGAGTCCTTTTTAAAGCTGATCGTTTTGTGTTCATTTTGTTTAGTTCTTTTTTCGTAACAGATTTAATATAGAACTTAGGAAAAAATCGCAGTGTGAGATAGGCAAGAAGTAAGGCATGTAGCAACATCAGCACGGCAAAGGGCGCTGCTTTAAAGGCAAAGAAGGGCAAAAATATTTTAAGTCAAGTGATAGCGATTGCTGTATGAGTCGTACGATTTTTGAATCAAGCACGGGCAACGCCGTGGCATGCTGCTAGTGGGTAAATAATATGACAGGCCGAGATCTGGTCTACCGCAGAAATGGCAACCTACTGCGTGAAAAAATCTGCCTCGTTAGTCATGAATCGAAAGATACACGATTGCCTAAGTGTGTATCACGCATGGCATATAGCTGACTGAATGTGGCGAACGCGCGTCAGTACAGAAGAAAGAGAGGCCGTCCGTGCGTAGATGCATGTCAACACAAGTTACTTCCTAGTTGTTGGTGATTTTGTAGGTCGTAGACACTAATCAAGCAGGGTTGTGTTTTAACAGAGGACGGGAAATTGCGACAATGAGATCCGTAGACGTATTGAGATGTCCAAGGACGCATTCCAACAGCTGAGCAGAGTATTATAAGGAGGATCTCTTTGGTAACAAAGAAAAGAGTACTGAGCTGTTACATCACGTCTATCCTCCTTTATGGCGGCGAATGTTGCACGGTCTCCCCAAAGATGATGAGGAGACTCGAGACGACGGGGATATGGTTCTACAGAAGGAGGCTGAGGATATCATGGACCGAGCGTGTGAGCAACGATGAGGTCTTGGATAGGATCTAAACAAGGAAGAGGCAGCTGAAGTTTCTGGGACACGTAATGAGAAAGGTGGGCGTGGAGAATCTGAAACTCACAGGTCGAATAGAGGGAAAGATAGAAGGGAAAGCAATGCATGACATAACTGGCGGGCTTGAACAAGTGGATGATAGAACGTGGTCTGGCAGAGGGACGAAACTTATTGAGGGCTACAAGGCATAGGGACGAAGTGGAGAGCCATGATCGTCTAGGTCCTGAAATGCCACGACACAGAAAAAGAAGAAAGACACTGACCTCTCTGCAACTGGTCAACATCTGAGCAATAAAAGCAACGGGAAAACCAACAGTTGGGAAGACACTGTGTCACGTAAATTTCGCCCTTTGTGTATTTTACCCAAAAATTGCTGTCGTTTCCGCGACAGTGTTGTTTTTGTGACTCCTGGTCTCTTTCCCACTTTCTCCCTATTTCCACTCTAGTTGCTGAGAGAGCAATCTATTAGGTGTTCCCCCAACACACTCTTGCCGTACATTACAACAAAAAATACCATTAGAAACAAAGAAAATTTAAGTGAATTGCTACTCACTGTCAGTACTTCTTTATGCCAGTGTTTATTGGGCATTTTACTCAAATAAAAATACATGGTTCGTCAGAGGAATAGTAAGAATATTATGGGCGGAGATTACGAGGAAGATTAAAGTAAATCAAAAACAAAAAATATACACCTATTTAGAATTAGAAATCGACAGTTGAAGATTATCGGACACATAATGAGGAAATAGTTGTTCGAGAATTTGACAGTCACCGGATATAGTGAAGCCAAGAATGACAGAGGAAAACAGATTTTAACAATTTTGTGTAAATGGGTGACACACCAGGGAGTATGAAGGTATGAATATAAAGCAAACAATGCTAAGAGCTACAAATGACACTGATGTAATGAAATAACCTGTCACCCTCGTGAGTAACTACACTATAGGTAGTAAACATATATAAGTATCCGTAAAGCAACAGACTACAGTAGTCCAGCTGGAACCTTCGGGCCGAGAGGAACTTGGACGAAGCTATGCCGAAGCGCATTCTCGTCCGGGGCGGTAGACAGACCCGATCTAGTTTACGCGTTGTCTACGAGGATTTTTTGGTCGAGCCTACGAGCTCGGGAACCCCACATTAAATTCGGTTTTGTGCCATACGTCACTACGTAAGGCAATTGCTAGATACTGTCCACCTGGAATTTGTTCCAGCTGTGCTATCGAAATGTTTGCCTTCGGGCAGAGAGGAACCCGGACGAAACTATGCCGAAGTGCATTCTCGTCCAGGGAGGTAGACAGACCCGATCTCGTTTACGTTTTCTACGGGGATTTTTTGGTCAAGCATACGGGCTCGGGAACCCCGTATTAAATTCGGTCTTGTGCCACATGTGACTACGTAGGGGAGTTGCTAGATATCGTCCAGCTGGAATCTGTTGAGTACGACTCAGACTTACGCGAGAACTACCGACATTCGAATAGTAGCACTCACTACTGGATTGATACGCGACGATCGTGCGCATAACTGTTACCTTATTTCTTATTGCACTGGTTTTTACAATAAACATTTACTTATTTTATCCACCGTATTTGTCAAGCATTTTTTTCTATTAGCATGGAATATAACACACACGAATATGTGGAGAGTAATAATCACCCATAAAGGGACACAACATTAAAAGAACAAAATAATGAATACGATGACAAAGTCAATCATTCCTTCGATCAAAGAATTTCAAATGTTTTAACTTTTCGAAGTATATCTATAATCACTTCTATTAAAATCAATAGTGTCAACTGTAAACTTAAGGACACTGGCACGCGATAAAAGATTATAAAATAAAATAAAAATTTGATTTTTCAGTGTGAGCCTCAGTGGCAATTCACTTCAATAAAAGATAAATCCCTTACATGCCATCTGCTTCATACACAGAAAGCATACATTTTCTTAAAATAAAAATAACTTGTTTACTATTCTGAGATTTGTCAGTATTACGATGTTTTTCCTTCCGATTTTAATTTATTTTATTATTTTCATTTGAAATGAGAATAAAAAAGACAACATTTACAAAAAATAAGATAAAATTTGCAAGGATATATATTTGATAAAAGTTAATGAAAATAAAGGACGCAAAAGATTGATTAAAAAAAAAAGAAGAAATTTGCTTCTTTCAAATTGAAATCCCGACTCACCAATTCTTGTTGAAGATTCTACCACATTTCAAATTCCATTTGTGAAGTTGTTTTTCACCGTGTGTTGATTTTTTACGATTTATTTTATATTTTACGTCATTCATCTTCACAAAATAATTTCTTTTATCGTCCAATCTGCCCGTTGCTACAAATGTGCCTCTGAAATTCTCAGGGGACGCATTTGGAATCAGCTTTCTGGAAAAGACTTAACACTTTCACATTGCTCTTGCAGAAAATAGAATCTTTTGATTCTGACACTTTTTCTACAGCATTGAGAGAATTTTTGCGGATCTTAATATGCCAGTTACTATATTATATCAATATCTATCGCTCTGCACATATTATCTCTCTCTCTCTCTCTCTATATATATATATATATATATATATATATATATATATATATATATATATATATATATATATATATATATATATATATAAGAAAGAGAGAAAGAAAACGGAGAGAAATTGAGCGACGAGACAAAATCGCGATGAAGAATGCCGATGTAATATGGACATTTGCCAACATATGTTAGTATTTTGATATGTATCTATGCCACTGTTTTGTTAACTATCTCTCTATCTATCTAACTATCTATCTATCTGTTTCTTATCTATATCTTTGCCTGGGACAAGGCCAACACTATTGAGATGGATAGAAATCATTAGAAAAAACAAAAACAAAAAACTAAACCATGAAGTATGTTTTCAAAAAAGCAAGTCATTTAACCTCTGCCTATTCATCTACGATCGAATATAACTGTTAAACGTACATGAAAATAAAGTTTCACTAATGTTGACATGGGGCGATAAAAAGATCTGTTGACTTCACCCCGACACAAATTGGACTAAATGCCTTTTTCATGAATAAATACACTCAATATCATAAATACAGCGTCTGTAAATATAATAGCTTAAAGATTGCCTTTAATGTTGAAACAGACTGTCGTCACTCTTTTAAGAACTCTGTGCTCAATTACAATTATACATATATATATATATATATATATATATATATATATATATATATATATATATATATAATACGGGGGTCGGAAAAACGTTTGATAATAGGGAGGAAAAAAAACTACGGTGCCTTCTGTGATTAATTTTATATTAACATTAAGAAACAGTTTAGAGAAAATGAAAGGATCAGTTTAAAACTAAATTAACATAATATGCCTATATTATTCAATGTAACATGTTTGAAGTTGCGCTATACATACACACACACACACACACACACACAGAGAAAGGACGCAGTGAGTAAACTGTCACCATTTTATTTTATTTTTTTTTAATTTCAGATATGTATTTTGATTTTGCCGACTGCACGGTAAAACAGTCTCAGTTGCACACTGATTGAAAAAGAACAACATGATGCAAATCAAACTGCCAGAAATTTGGAAACGGCATGCTGTACAGCATTCGCACCGGAAGCTCCAATATGATTTCAGAATGTTCGAGAGTGTAGAGGGTTGTGAAAGAGTTGGATGGGTCTAATAGTGATTATGAAAGTACGACAACCTCGGAAAACTCACTGTGATAGATCTGACGATAAAAGAACTCCCGAATTTGTTGGTGAGGCCCTCAAACTCACATACGAAAGGCCTACGCCAAGTGCCTTGATGAGTTAGCAATACCCTGGGTCAAGAGGATGGCTGCTATGTCTGGCAACAGTACTGTGCGAAATGCCACACAAACAGGGAAACCTATACATGGCTGTCAGACAATTTCTGCGACCACATTACCCCTTAAATCTGGCCACCTAACTCCCCAGGCTGCAACATCCCTGATTATAATGTGTGGGACGCAGTTGAGCGAGCGACCAATAAAACGCTTTCTAACACCAAAGATAAAATGAAGGCAGGCAAAGACTATGGCAGCGTTCACTATCATGAACAAGGAGACCGCCGAGAAGAGATACAGGAGTTTCTGAAGTCGTCTGGAGACCATATTGAATAAATATAATCTTTAGTGATTGAAGATTCTTTTGTGTAATTTTGGTAAACATATCTCTTAAAATGAGATGTCAGTTTTATTTTCATTTTCGCGTAATTTAAATGACAATTTATGCATAGCACTGTGTATATATGTATACACATACTAGTGTTGTATGTAAAACACCCTCGATATGTGTGAGTGTCTCTCTAAATTCTTTGTTCTATATCCATCCTCTCTCTCTCTCCACATCCAAATTTATATATATAAGAAAATCCTTAAAAATCAACTATCGGTAATAAATGTATTTCGTGAATATAGACATATTCATCTCATCAGACCAACTCGTGTGCGTGTTGGCTTTTTGTGTGTATGTTCATAACTGTATATACATTTGTTCTTTATTCGTGTATCGCGAAAATACAGAAGATGTAATATAAAATACTAATAGAATGTTCTTCATTTATTTTAAAAAAAAACTTCTTCTGTTTACCCTGGACACACACCAGCCCATAACCGAAAGACGCACTTAGAATTCCATACAAATATATCAGGATTCAAAATGGATTCTATTTTTTCTTTCCATATTATTGTCTCCTTTTTTTCAATGTCCATCTTCTTTTTATTTTCCTACGTGGCTATTGACAACTATTCATAGAAATATTTTTTTTTTTTATTATTCGTAGAATTTCCTTAATTGTTTAATCAAATAATTTTGCAATTGGAATCGGACATTTTGAAAGCGATGGAAAATCCCCAGCGTCGTATGACTCGAAAGACGCTGCTAACAATACCTAATCCTAGAATAAAGCGAAACATTGGGTAGCATTTGACGACAAGAAAAGATGCCACGGCTTTACGACAATTTGAGGATGTTAGTGGAAAGATGATCGATCGTTCCAGTTAACTCTATTTGGTAACTGACGTTATCACAGACAGTATTTTTTTAAAGCTTTTATTTCTGTTGTATTATGATCACTCACTTTCCCAATTTCAGTAAGCCATCTTTAACTATATTTTATTGTCAGTTTGAGATTAGTTTCCCGTAAATTTTATGTCTTCGCAATAAAATTTCTGCCCGTTATTTCATTTAATTATGAACCGTAATTTCCTTTAATATTTTGAAAAATATTTTTGAATGATTTCTTGTTTTCTGATGCGGCCTTGTGATTGTCTTTTTCTGTAAGTTCTTGTTATTTTTCGTGCAAAATATCACTCACTCCTGTAGTTATGAACGATTTCAACATATATATTATAGATTAATTGATTTTGAAATGTTTTTTCGCTACACAGTTCTAACCATGTTTCAAAAATGGAAGCTGAAAGCTTCGAATTTAATTTTGTAATTAAATTAAAGACATTAGTTCCATTTCTTCCTCAAGCGAATTTTGGAGCAACTTTTAAAATTACTGGGTTTTAAAGACACAGCGATAATCATAATTCACGTTTCCAAGGATACAGAGAAATCCATTCAACCAGACAAGGGGTGTTTGCGTGTTCATTATTGCTGTATCTTGTTGTATCAGTTATTAGTTACGTTTTGGTAGGGGTAGGAATGTATTTTTCAATGAATTATGACATCCGTTAAATGCATGTCGTCTGGATTTTTAAAAAAAATTATTGTTAACGGCAAAAATTCTTACGGCATTTTTTTCTGTTTGTATATTTAAAGATTTTTGGGGGGTGTTTAGGTTAGAATACGTTTAATTTAACTACGATTTGAAAAATATTTTCACTTTTAATTTTTAATATACTATATTTCTTTTACGAACAAGTAAATGTATTAGAATCACTTACAGTATGTAGAATTATTTTCACATCAAGTATAAGTATGTATATTACTAGGTCACAATTTTTTTTTTAGATTTATATTTAAATATTATTCAAGTAAAATTTATGACAATGACGGCAAAAAATAGCTAATTTCACTGATTTAGTAAACTTTTATTTTTTATATAATCGACTTCGACGTTTGAGGATGAGGCAGCTCAGTTCCTAGGAACTGAAAGCCCGACATCAGCACATGAGATTTGATTATAGTGGGGATTTTTTTTTTTTTTTGCTGAACCATCCACACTTTGTAAAGGGCCGAATAGAGAGACCTGTTGCCCTACGTGTCACAAGTTCCCCAAACGGCCCTCCGCAAGTGTTGAATTCAGCGTTGCCCTCCTCCTAGACTACACACACCCATACACACACATACATATATTTCTTACTGCTTTTAAACTACAAATTTCACCATGATTTCTCTCGAACGCACATATCTGCTCGAAGCTATCTTAACGTAAACAAATGACGTCATATATTTTCAAATGAACAAAGTCCGACAACTATTTTAATATATTTATACGTTATATTTATAGATACAATTATTTTAGTAAATCATGGGAAATTTATAGTTTAAAAGCAGTAATTCGACCTTCCGACTCTTCCTCTGTAGCTAAATGGTATAGTACATCAGGCTAAATGACGGTTCCGTGTAGGATCGAGGTTTGATTCTTGTACGAGGACACATACTTCCTATGAAAGTTCTCGGACATACAGGCATGTAAATGTTGTTAATACTGTTTATATTAAACAGTATTTTTTGATGACACAAGTCATCAAGAAAATTGTCAAGTATTTTCGAGATGTTCAATGCAACAGACCAAGCTTCATCATTCTTATCTTATGATTATTATAAAAATATTTTATACCTGCATTTGTTTTATAACCACTCGTCGTTTCATGACGAAGGACCAAGAGCAAGCGTGACATTCTGATTTTTTTACTTACCTTATTTGACAACATATAAGACGCACGAGTGTATAAGACGCACCCAAGTTCAGCAGGACAAATCAAGAAAAAATAGCAATTAGTAAAATTAGTAAAATTACATATGACATAAGACGCATGGGAATTTTGAAAGATATTTTTATCAAAAACAAAAATGCGCTTTATATGCCGTCAAATATCGTCATTAAAATATCACTGCTATTAACAACAAAAATAAATATAAATGAACACAGCTCTTCGTAGGGTATAAGCAGTACTTGTTAGAACAATTTTCGGTATTTCCTGGAGAGAGATGCTGCATCTGGGAATTTTTTGATGTGTTATTGAATTCCTTTCGATATCAGACCCAAAGCTCCAACCACAAAAGGAACGACTTTACATTTTATGTCAATTTTTTTTTGGTTTTGTATTTCTATCTTCAGGTCATTTTATTTGCTGATTTTTTAAAAAAACATTCACAGAGATGTTTTTGCCACTTGGTACACTGATGCCAATCAGTGCAAGTTTGTGCAAAGTAAAAATAAACATGTAAGTAAAACAAATTAAAAACTCACACATTTTACATAGATAAAATCCTTCGTAGGTTGTGAGCCGTGCTTTTGGGAACTATATTTTTAGTGATTTTTTTTGTATGTAATCGGCTCTCAAGGATCACTTCATTGCCTCTATCTGAACATTTCCCTATCAATCCCAGCACCTCGACCCCTACTGATGTCTATATGTACAACCTTTTTTTGGTTACCACTTCAAGATACTTGTATATCGTTATTTTTTTTTTTTTAGATATTTTCAAACATACATTACAGTCTGCCATATCAATAAGAAAGCACATTCTGTTTTTGTCGTCTTTGATCACGATGTCTGGGTTATTATTATTATTATTATTATTATTATTATTATTATTATTATTATCGTTGTTGTTGCTTTCGGAAAGAAAAGAATGGCACAGATAATATATAATTACTATTAATTTTAATGATTATTATTCTTATTGGAAATATGTAGTGAGAGAGCAATTATCAACTCTATTTTTAATATCTGTTGATGCCCATTGGAGAGACACGTATACATATTTGATTGTGATATGTATCACTATCATTCATCAAATATGTTTCTATCACTGACAAGCCTTTAGAATAGATCTATCAAAGATGAGCAGTAAAGTCGTCGCTACATCTGCTACCATACTTTACAAATGAAAAACATTCATACACTTAGAACTGATAAAAATATCTTCATTATTTTTATTTTGCTACACTTTCGTTCATTGGTTATATTTGTAATTCTAATTGAGTAACAGTTACTTAAATTTAATATTGACTTCCTCAGTGAATTGTATTTCTACCTTTTCCTCTTTCTTTCTTTCCTTTCTTAGCGAATTTTCTCACCCACTGAAAGAAAAACAGTAAAAGCTGCCATTACAAAAACAGTCCCATATGAATAAATCCGATTGGAATGGGATAAATTAAAAGACAAAAAAAATAATAAACGGACATTTTTCTACGGATTAAGATGGGAAGAAATGAAGAAAAACAATCATTATGCATAGAAAGTAACATTTAAAGAACAATAATCTTTTAAATTTAATCAGAAAATTCTTTTTTAATCTTCTTTGTATTTTTTCAAATCCTAACAAATATATTTGATCCATTGGAAAAGTAAAATATTTCTAGTTTATTTAATCGATTCTTTTGACTTCATAAAATGACTTTTTTTGTTTAATGTTTAATTTCCGCCATTGAATATCGCTATAGCTTTCCAGAAAGACGATTCTACTTTTGAATGATCTCAACAATTAATCTGAATCGAAAAGATTTTATTTTTTAAAGGATAATTTTTACATTGAATTTGAGTATATTCTGAAAAAAAATATCATTAATATTTTGTATTATGCTTAAAGTAACTGAAAAAAAATAATGTGTGTTGTCTTGTTAGTGTTCTTAAAATCCATGTGACTGGCGATCGGAATTGTATTGAAATGAGAATGTCCTAGAATAGTTGCGTATGAACAATGGTAACGTGCTAACTTCGTCTTAAGCCGTGGGAGGCTCTTTTTCAGTTGCATTAAATCTCCCTGGGGATATTTCAAAGCGGAAATAGCGAAAAGAGATAGAAGGGTAAAAAAGAAGGCGAGAGGAAGAGTTAGTTATAGAAGGAAGAAGAGAAAAGAAAAGAAGGAAAGCATGAAAAAAAAAAAGAACTAAATATTGGAAGAGATAAAATGGGAATAGAGCAAGCGAAGAAATTGGAATAATAATAATAATAATAACAATAATAACAATAATAATAATAATAATAATAATATTAAAAAGAAAAAGAAGGGGAAAGAATAAATGAATAACACGTCATAAGAGATAAGGTAAACATGGAAATCATGAAGTGAGATGCCACAAAAGAATAGGATTAAACATAGAAAATAAGTTTTAGGAAGAAATTTCGAAAGTCAATAGAAACTCCTCAAAATTAAGGACATAATAAATGAGAGAAGGATCTGTAGAAAGCAAATTAAATAAAGAATGATAAAACTTAGAAAAAAGAATGTAATAAAATGACAACAATATTAAATTAAAACAGAAAGGAAAAAAAAAAAGAAGGGACTTTTTTTTTTTGTAATAGAAAGAAAAAAGTAAAAATCTGCACCGAACACAGAACAGAAAGAGAGAAAAAAATGTATTTTTTTTTTAGAAAAAATAAAAAGGATGTAATAAAATGACAACTACATTAAATTCAGAACAGAGCGGAAGAATAAAAGGAAAATATTTAGAAAACAAATTTTTTTAAAAAATAGATGTAAAAACGACAACTACATTAAATCCAGAACATAAAGAAAAAAAAAAAGGAACAGATTTAGAAAAAACAAAGACAAAAAGCAAAGCAAAAACTACATCAAATCCATTAGCTGCACCTGATGATTTTTTTAGCGCTTTTCTGACAAGGTACAGTAGATTTCATAAAATATTGACAATAATTTAAAATTTAAGAAACCGAGTGTTTCTTTCTTCATATTTCTCTTAAATTCTCACCGAAAACAAAACGTTATTCTACCACGCGTAGATAGAAGCATGAATCGGGAAAAAGACGAAGTTTGTTAATATTAATTTATTGATATTATATTATATTATATGTAAATGACGTCATGATCCACGATATTCCTAAATGAACCATTTTCTTTCTTATTCTTATTTTCTCTGTCTTCATCTTGTTTCTCTTGCATTTAACTGCAATTTTGAGATCGAGCAAAATGATCGTGAAATAATGAACTGAGATTTGAGTTAAAATATCAAAAGAAACAAGACATGGCATAAATTTATATCGGTAATAAATTAGGTCGATAGATTTGAAATTATTGTCAATATATTTACGAATTCTACCATGAAGAAGATATCAAAACGTAAGAATATTAAGATCTTAATCATTTCAGAAATAAAAGCCTACTCAATAAGCACTTAAAATTTCAAGAGAATTGACAGGTAACAGACAATGGCTATAAACAAATCTACTTTCACTATAGTTTATGAAAACTATACAGCATATATATATATATATATATATATATATATATATATATATATATATATATATATATATAGGCAGACATACATACACACAAATATATATATATATATATATACACGTGTGTGTGTTTTCATTGAAATAATATGGACATATTGTGCTTATTTAGTTTGATAATAATCGTTTCCAGTTCTCTAATCAGTTTTTTACAGGATGAAATTCATCAAAGAACAAGCCGTAGTTTTTTCTTACCCTAGTACTATCGAACATTTCTAAGATCATCTTCAAGGGCAATTAACAATGACAAAATTATTTTAACTACGATAATTTACCCCTAGAGATGGTCTCGGAAAAGATCGAATGTACTTGGGTTTAAAAAACTACGGCGCCTTTCTTGATGAATTTCATTTTAACATCAAGAAAATGATTACAGAACAGGAAAGATTCAGTATAAACACAGGGGCAAAAGGTTTATATTATTTAATGATAGATGGTTGAATGAAGACATGTTGCCCCACTCTCTCTCATATGTACATATATATGTGTGTGTCTGCGTGTATATATAGTTATTTTCTAAGCGTAGCTTAGATGTGGCACAAGGCCGAAAGTATGGGGTACATAGTAAGGATCGAACTCACTTTTCAGTCGTAACTGATTTAGCGAGACAAGCTTGCTGACCATTACACCACGCCGAGGTGCCCCACTGTGTGTATATATATATATATATATATGTATACACACATATATATGTACACATACATATATATGCACACACACGTATATATATATATATATATATATATATAGACACACGTATACACACACATATACACACACAAACACACACACACACACACACACACACACACATATATATATATATATATATATATATATATATATATATATATAACACAAAATCTTGCATTCATACAGACAGGTTTAAATATGTGCACATGAGGGTAGGATATCTATATGTTTATGCACTATTACATACATACATACAGACACACGCACACACTTCGACATATGTGTGTAATTTCACTAAAAGCATGCCGATAACGTTACTAAAATGCAATAATAATTAATTGTGTGTCGGAAGGTTATAAGTGAGATGTAAGGGAAACGAAAATACAGGATTCAGCCAAACAAAATGTTGATTGTCCTTATATTTCAGTTTTTGAAGTTTGCTATGCGCACCGGGTGCAGCAGCTGCAGCAGCTGCAGATTATCAATTCAGTAATTGACTATGTCTATTTCTAACATAAACTATCGACAGAAAAAACAAAAACAAGCATTCTAGAAACATTCCGAAGTCAAATATCTGGCTTAAACATGCCAGAGCGTGTTGCCCTAGAGTTGCTTTTTTCCAGTCTTTCTTTTATGGCTCAGGAAAACCTACACGTTATCAGGACTTTTAAATATGTCTTCCTTATCACATGAGGATTGCTTGCACCACCGACCAGAAGCTGCATGTACATCCTACACACCCGTGCACACAGACACACATAATTAAAACACATATTTAAACGCGCCCACACAGAAAAAATTAAGACAGAGACCTTATATATATATATATATATATATATATATATATATATATATATATATATATATATATATATATATATATACATATATATATGTGTGTGTGTATTTATATTCTCAGCCAAAGACCGACAGTTTCGCTGTATTACAGTTCATCATTATCGTTAATAATCTGATCACTTCAAGCTGGGACCGAGACTAGAACGATTTAGCATCAATCGGAGATTATATCCCCTAGGTTATCGGCGCCCGGTAGAAAGAAAGGCGAATTTTATAGTATTTAATTTTTCATAAACATGCTAGTGACCTTGAGGAAACAAGTCGTTGGGAGAATATAATTTATGCGAAAATTATAACACCAAAACTTTATAAAATCACTACAAAATAATCATTTTGTTTCAAAACATTTCTGCATTCAACACCATCACTTGATAAGACACCAAAAGTGTTGAAACAAAATGGCTATTTTTGTAGTGATTTTATAACATGTTTATGCTATAATTTTCGAATGAATTATATTTGCTCTACTCTGTATTGAACACTCTTTTAAGAATAGTAATTTTTGGTTATTGGAATTTATTCCATATACACCAATCCTATATTGAATATACATATATATATATATATATATATATATATATATATATATATATATATATATATATATATATATGTGTGTGTGTGTGTGTGTGTGTGTGTGTGTGTGTGTGTGCAAGCTTCCAGAAATGATACATGCATTCATTATTGCCGAAAAATTACTCAACTAATACAATGAAAATCTCGCCTACATTCTCGTCAAATTATTCACTTGGAGACATATATCCCAGCATCTATGTCGCTTTTCAAAACAAGTTCCAAGAACTTTTTCGCCAAAGCTATCATCGACCACGTCTTTTTAAATCTCATCTTCGCCGTTTCAACGAGCGGCTTTAGATTTGATAATAGCCAGATCCTTCCTGTAGGCGTTGTTGAGAGGCCTGGATAAGAACGATATACTAAAAACTGCTTGCTCGGACATTGCAAATGTCACAGTGTTCAAGTTAACTAAATGGCATTGACAGAATAAACCCACGAGAGTATGTTTTATCATGCATGCACAGTCAAGTCTCCACTTATGGCTTTCAAAGTTACATCAATTTCGCGGAAGGTGTTCTCCAGATATCCAAAATAATTGGATACGCCCAGGACAGATCATAAGAGAGATGAAAACCGTTGAAAAACAGATATATTTTATGATGTTAAGACCGACATGCAGATAGATAGATAACGAAGAGACTGAGAATTGATAGATAGATACGAAGAGACTGAGATACATAGATAAGTGAGATGGATAGGGATAGAAAGAGGTGCAATTTTGATAATAGAGGGAGGCATGGAAAGTGATAACTAGATAGCTAGCTAGATAGATAGACAGATAGATAGAAATAAAATAATCGAGATGGGTAAATGGACTGATTTTAACAGGAAACGGACAGATTGATAGATAGGATTAGAATGAAATTGAAGGTGATAGGCAGTATGAATGTATATATATATATATATATATATATATATATATATATATATATAGAGAGAGAGAGAAAGAGAAAGAAAGAAAGAGATAGATACATACAAACACATATACACAGACAGCAATTAAATTATCGAGATAGACAGATGTAAATAGTACACAGATATGCAAGCAGTCTCATACATTGGTATAAAATTCAACGTGTTAGACAGATACGAATATATATATATATATATATATATATATATATATATATATATATATATATATATATATATAGGAGGGGAGAGATATGAATTGAGAAAATTGAATGAACACGAGTTTGAGAGTAATGATACAGAAAGTGATTGATACAGAAGTGGATGACGTTTGCTCAGATAGATAGACATCGTTTGATTTCCTATCCTTACTTGAAATAATGCGTACGGTCACTAATGGTATCGCTATTCGAGCATTGCTATGACCAAAAAATGGAAATTAAGTGACTTTTCAAAAATGAATATAGAAAGAAGACGATCATATGCTACTATACGAAATATATTCATACCCATTTCAGGGCATATTTTCTTGATCGAAAGTCAGCGTTTTCTTTATAAAATTGCGTACAAAATATATTAATATGGACATGGCTATCATTGTACCTCCTCGAACAGAGATATCTGGCGGCATGAGAACCTCAGGGGAGGTAATCAGAAAATCCATCAAGCCTGAAAAAAAATGAATATTGAAGTTAGCTTCCGAAGAAAGAGTAACCATATACTGATTAGATTTGAAGTGGACAAAGTGCGCATTTCTTATTTGAATGTGTTTCATTCAAATATCTGAAGTCTCGCACGTGCAATCATAATGTACATATAAAATGGTGATAGAAGAATCTCAGTATAACTTACATATCCATAATCTGATGAGGTCTTTTGGAGGGAAAGGCAAATAATTATCAGGATTTCCCCCATTTTATCATTAACATTTTTGCAGGTATATGTGTAGCACGAATATGTATAAGCATATTGGCAAAAACAATAGACTGCTTACAGTCACGCGCTCAAACCCTACACAACATATGATGTGCGTGTATGTGTATATATATGTATGTATATGTGTGTATACTAATTCCTTATAATAAGACAGTATGTATGTATAGAGAGGGAGAGCGCATATACATGCGCGTATTTGGATATATATATATATATATATATATATATATATTGACAAAAACAAAACTGCTGACGGGCACATACGCGAACCCTATAGAACATAGGAAGTATGTGTTTGTGGGTATGTATGTATATGTGTATGTATGTGTGTACATATGTGTATACTAATTCCTTATAATAAGACCGCGTATATGCATGCTGAGGGAATATAGGTATGCGTATGCATGCTGACAAAAACACAAAAAATGGAAATAGATCTAAGAACACACAGGGATCCTTGAAAAGATTAGAATGCAAATATCTTTCTCGAAACAATCTTAATTGTTTTATTACCGTTCACGCAGAACTTTTTCACTGCCCGTTCAAGGAAGACATTTGGATGACTAATACACAAAAAAGATAATAATATTTAACATCGAAAAACATAAAAAAAATTAATTCCTTTTAATAATATGTAGAAATATCCACTCATTTCCCGATGAAGGTCGCGAGACAGGAAACGGGTGTAGCAAAATTATGGAAAATAAAACTTAAAATATTTTAAAAAATACATATTACAACCAAAAACGTTTGTAGTTCTTCTCTTTTTAAAATATACACAAATCTCTCGTTGGGACTTCTATAACCTCATCCCTTTATATATATATATATATATATATATATATATATATATATATATATACGCTACAGTTCAAAAGTTTAAGAAAATCCCTGGTAATTTTTGAAATTCGCCTCAAATTAGTTGTGTTGCACTTTAAATAAGAGCTAATTCTTATACATGTTTTAAACAAAGTGAGACATGAGTGTTTACTAGAAATTTTATGACAAAAAAAACAAAATCATTTTCATGGTTAAATTTTGCTTTTTCTGTTTGAAATCACTAAAATTCTATTCAAATCACATTACCGGAAACATCGCGCTATAAGAGAGGCCATGTACATTAAACATCTGTCAGCGACTATCAACCTCAGCTTATTTAACAGTGGGAATGAGAGAGACACATTCGAGTTTCAGTCGCGCTCAACACGCGAAGGGTCGGAATAAACGGCACTACTAATATGCAGAACAACACAAAAATAAAAATTAACATCATAACATGAAGAGAAATTAACAATACCTAAAGCAAAAGCCCTTGAAAATAGCGAAAGAACTGAACGAAAGAGCTTATGACAATGGATAATATGGACAATGTCTGAAACTCTTGGTAACCGAGAAAATGGAAGAACGCTGTAAAAATTAATAAAATGTTATAAAATGTTCCTTGTTAATTATATTTAACGAAATATGATTAAAGAAAATTTGATGTCCAATTATGTATATGTTTGTTTATGCCTGTCTGACGGAGAGTGTGCGTTTTATTGGGGCAGCAATTCCACTTTTATACAGATTTCAATATAGACAATTGTCTAGTTGTTGCGATTAATCCTTTATTCAATTTTCCTGCAGTTTTACAAGTATTTCCTTTCAGGATAAGAGTGTAAAAAGTATCCAAATGTTTTATATATTCACACACTTACGGCAAATCCATCATCCATTATCATGGGATTTGTTTTTATTGAATACTAGCAGTAGAGCCCGGCGTTGCCCGGGGATGTAACAGTAAGAGATAGATCAAGTAACAGCCATCATAAAGACTGAAAAATAAAATTGACAAAGATTATTGTTTAAGGTTGATGTACACGCATGTCTTAATTATTTTTTTTTTTTTTGTTTTTTTTTTTTTTACGAATTGGTCAAACCCAAACTCAAACAAAACATTGTTTTCAATCGTGATGAGTCTATCGATTGAATAGAATTTTATTATAAACAATTGTCTTGTAAATGGAATGTTTAAAGCATTCTGAATGTAAAAATAAAGAAAAAAAGTGTGCAAGAAAATATGAAACACTACCTGCCAAAAAAAGTGAAGTTTTGTTGAAATCGGTTTAAAAATGTAGGAAATCCGATCCCATATATAAACGAACACACAGACACACAAACAACCTGGGTTTTATAATAAGTTTAATTCGATATGAGTTGTTCCCCTTTCATTCTGGCGACAGAATCGTGTTTTATCGTGTTTTCAAATTGATTTCGTGCAAAAACAATTGAGTTTTTCCAGTTCTGGGCGCTGTCAGAACCACCGAAAGGTAATTTTACGCAGTCCTGGCAAGTTTTGTTGAAATCAGTTGAAAAATGTAGGAAATCCGATCCAATATATAAACGTACAGATACACACACACACACACATACACAATCTGCGTTTTATAATAAATGAGATGTAAATTGTTATGTATTCGATATATATGTATGTATAATGATGGGTATCTCAAAAAAGAATACCCGCTCGGCCCGGTGGCTAGGATCAAAGTGTAGTATCTGCGCTTTGTGAGCTGCCGAGCCGGGTGTCTGTCGAACTCTCTGCTTGCAGAGAGGAACCCTGACGAGGCTCCGCCGAAGGGTAGGGTTTTCGTTGGGGAGGTTGACGGAACTAGCCTGCTTGGACGGGTTTAGATGGGTTTTATTTTTGGCTGGGCCTACGGGCTCGGACATACCCACATTAAAAAGGCCTTGTGCCGCATTCAATTCCTGTGGGTGAATTGAATAATACCATAATGATGGGTATGGTTTTATTTTCAAAACACGGTCAGCAAGTTGGGGCCGTGGCCATAGTTTATATTATTAACTGTTGTTTTTGTCTATTCTATAATTAATGCCTCCATTATATATATATATATATATATATATATATATATATATATATATATATATATATATATACATACAGACATAAAGTCTGTTAATATCTATCTACCTATTTACCTATCTATTTGTTGTCTCGATTTTCTTTCCTCGTCACTGTACAGTCTTCTTAACTGCGTGTTCATTAATCTGGCTCTGTGAATATTTCGCGTGATTTCTACCGTT
>CAHIKZ030001746.1:3232500-3235000 GCA_903632075.3 Acanthosepion pharaonis | reverse complement strand
AAAAGAATGCTGAAGCCATATATTATTTAAAGCATCTTTCAATCTGGAGATGGAGTTTAAAAAGACAGTGCTCTTCTCCCCATCTTTGATTTCCTTTGATATTACACGGTTTCGTTGATAATTTCCTATTTTCCTCCAGAAAACCTTTCATATGACAACTATTTCTACACTTTTAACCATGACACAAGTTAGAATAAACAGCCTCACATATTTGTTATACAATTTTGAGCCTTAAACACACACACATATTATATATATATATATATATATATATATATATATATATATATATATATATATATATATATATAGGACAAAGCAGAATATCAGTATCATGGCGAGTTTCGTCATTTGGGTGGTATTATCACGGCAAATGAAAGAATTTTATTTTGAAACAAGTGTTTATAAACAAGGCGTCAGCTAAGTTTTTCCTTTGTCTTCATGCATATTGTCCTTTTATGAAAAATATGAAAAATTTTGCACACACAAAAACACAAACTCATATATATATATATATATATATATATATATATATATATATATATATATATATATGCAAATATACAGACACATTCAAAACTTCTTTTCCTCATTTACGAGTAATACGATTTCTTATGTTTACTTATTTGCACAGGCGCCTCTATTTTAACTTCGTAATATCCACGAAGCTTCATTTCCCAACGCTAACTTTTAACAATGTTATTAGGCCAAGAGTGGATGATCTTTAAGACGAATATATAAAGTGGTCCTTCATAAAAATATTCCCTAAAAACAACTTAGAAATCAACAAATAAACGTGGAGTAATGTTTCTGAATAATTTTCAATTCTTTGGACAGGAGAAAAATTTTAAAGAAAATCATATTTAAAAGTGTTCAAAGAGAAATATTTATTTTTTGAAATATTTCGGATAATAATAATAATAATAGTACAAGAGAAAACGCGTGAAAATTATGATTATTTTACGTGTTTTAGAAACTTCTGTCGAAAAGCGATCAATTGTTAACTACAGCTATAATATTCAATAAATTAAGATAAGTTCACTTAGCCGACTCAAGGGTTTCGCGTCAAACGTTCCTCAATTCCAGGTGTTTGATAAAAGTCTGAGGAATAAGATTTATCAAAGTTCTTGTACTGATGAGCTTTTCGACGCGAAACTGTTGAATCTGTTTTCAGGATAATTCAAATCACCTTTTCTTGATTTATTGACTATTCAAGTGTTTGAAGAGAAATATCTAAGTTTTCAAAGAAGAATATTTCACACTTCCCAATCCCCAAAACTCTTGAAAAGAAAGAGTCTATTCATACAAGACAACGCCTCTTCTCGTGAGACATAGTTGGTTATTGCTCTCTATACCGAAGAATGCAATGACATCAAATTAGTGGAATTATCCCCAGCAAGTCCCGATAATAATTCTATAGAAAACATATCTTCGTAGTCAAAGGAGTCTTATAAGAGAATGGAATTACAGAATATGGCAATAAAAATGAAGAAAACAGTCCGAATATTTTAAATACTTGCAATATCTCATCTCATAAATATATAATGCAAAAGACAATATTCAAACAACAATAGATGGGAAGTTATAAAAATTATTGCAAATGTTATTAATATTGAAACAATTGAACATTATTTAAACTGATAAAAGAATACTTATGATAATAGTAGCCGTTTCTTGTGGGAAATTTCTCAAGTCTATTGGCTGATATCGCTCTCACTACTATTGATAGGGGCTTATTTCACAATCTGTTCTTTGAATTAGTGTGTAATGTAGACATTAATTATGTCATTATTTTCGCTTCCAGTTACATGTGCCTTTCATTTTAGTTGTGGCCCTTCTTGAATGTCCTCAAGGGATGTTATTTGCTTTATCTGCTGTGTGGTACAGTTCTTTGTTCCAGTTGCTCCAGTTACCAAAATTTGAAGAAATTAGGTTTATAATATTATAGAGGATATATTAACATCTGAATTAAGAAAAAGATATTTTATACAGACATGTGGAATTTTGTGTTAATCAAATATATGTTTCTGCAGCCTAAATATTTAGGATATATTTGTAAATCAAATCTTCCGATTTGCTGGCATAAAAATCACGATGGCACTAAAGGAGTGGCTTAATATTTTAACACTTGTAGATATTTTAACATAAAAATCACATTGAACATAGTCATGAACATATACATGCATACATCAGTGCACATGTTCTGTCACACACACACACGCACACACACACACACACATATATATATATATATATATATATATATATAAATACGATTATATAGAAAAAGTTTCAAATTAAAAAAATAATAATGTTCTTTATAAAAGTATTTATTTATATTATATATTTATTATATATATATTTGATATTTCAGATTGACCTCAATCTTTCTTCAGAAATAACTGTTTGTTACAAATAAATTAAAATTACTCATATATAATTATATAATACGACTAATATATGCCTGAATAAGTTCAAGATTAATGCAGTTAATGCAATA
>CAHIKZ030001746.1:3207500-3227500 GCA_903632075.3 Acanthosepion pharaonis | reverse complement strand
AAAAATAACATTCACAAATATTCTTAAATGAATATTTTAAAAATATGAGAAATATGAAATTTTTCTTAGGATCAAAAACAAAAATTGTGTTGAAAAATGCTTAACCTGACACTAATTTCAAAATCCGACCAAATACGCCACTGGTTACCAAACGTTGTAGCGCGCCTCATAGGTACGGTGCAAGAAGGTACCAGGTAAGGCAATATTAAAAATATAACCATATATAAAAAAATATATTTTGAAATGAATTCATTTGACAAAATTAATTAATTCCAAATTTTAAATATTATTATGGATTACTTGTAATTATATGTATGACTCCCAGTATAAATACTTATGAATAATTGTTGACTGATTTTATCATTGTGTCATTTTTGCATTATATCAAGTATTAAGACTATAGTAACTAAGCTTCACAAATTGGAGGAGAGAGTTATCAATGATAATGTTCTGATTTCGAAACCGCGATTATCTCCCTTTAACACATTATGTATCTTTAAAATTTATTTTTAAATGTACTTTTTATCGCATAAAATTCGGTGACACCAGAGAAAAATGTCCATTCCGAATATGCGGCACAGACAAAACGAATACACTCAGTACAATTTATTTTAAAATTCATTCTTAGCCGGAGCAAGTATTTTTCAACACCCTTTCCTAATTATATTTATATATTTGTTGGGTGTTATATTTAAACTCATGTTCTTCTTAGTTTTATTTGTCTGGCAAGATAGCGACTAGGTGTCGGTATTTCATGACAGTAAAAGTATAGTGTAATGCAATACACATTCTCTTTTTTTCTTGGCGTAACTGTCTTAAAACGCTACTATCTCCTTTCGGGTGGAGTTGTTCATCACTGGACAAACTGAAATTCAAACAAACCAGGTTAATTCTTATATACCATTTCCATATTATATATATTATATTCGATTGATGTGGTTTTATGTACACTGAGTTTCACGCTTTTGCGATCGTCAGACAAAAGATCGCTAAAGCTTGAAACTCAGTGTCACAAACCCACATCAATCGAACTAAATATGTTAGCTCTGTCACTGATACTGAGCGCTTTCCAATAAGTACCGTGCATATAAGAATATAAATAATATATATAATACATTGCATATATATATATATATATATATATATATATATATATATATATAGAGATCCAGAGAGAGAGAGATAGATAGATAGATAGATAGATAGATAGATAGATAGATATATAGATAAACCTAGTGAAGACAAAAACAAAGAAAAAAAAGATTTGAGGCGATGGAGGTTTCAAAGATACAGGTTTGACAGCCCAAAAAAGAAACCCGATAAATCATTAGGGCTTCAAACCTGTACTGTCTAAAATTTTCGACAATAAACTTTCATGTTTCTAGCTCTTTCTTTTTTTTTTAAACGGTTTTTTCCCTCGAGATTGATTAATTATTGGCAAATCAAAAATGGAGGGTTTTCCGAAACAAACTAAATAGTTATATATATATATATATATATAATATATATATATATATATATATTTTTACTATCAAAAATTTAAGACCAACTTTTATTTTTTTTAGAGAAAGTGGCACCAAGCAACCAGGCAAAAAAAGAAGAAAGGAAAAAAAAGTAATATAGGATCATAGGCGAACAAAAAACACACACACGGCTTAAGAGGCAATAAAAAAGGGTTATTTTGGATGTGGCAAATGCCGAAAGGAGTGTCATTACAATGACAATGAGGCATTTATTGGGTAGGGAAGTGTTATCTAAACTATTGATAAGTACGAGAAAAGAAACATCTTACTATCAAAATTAAAAAGGCCACCTGCGAGCAAGCATTGACCGATTTCCCCCACTTGTCCGCGCGAATGGAATTGGGTTATCAAGAAATTTTTACCAAAGAAAGTCCACTTGAAAAC
Source organism: Acanthosepion pharaonis (assembly GCA_903632075.3). Classification (NCBI taxonomy): domain Eukaryota; kingdom Metazoa; phylum Mollusca; class Cephalopoda; order Sepiida; family Sepiidae; genus Acanthosepion; species Acanthosepion pharaonis. The sequence goes on along the minus strand of CAHIKZ030001746.1, from coordinate 3,225,593 downwards.
GTTAGATTTTGATAATTGACAAAACACAGGTGTAGCTTGGAGCCTTAGCTGGATATGGAAAATTAAAATCCCACAGTCTCACTAGTTAAGCTCTTTTTCGACAAAAAGACTTTTGCCCTGCGATAATAAAATTTTGTTATCAGACACATGAACCGAAGGAAAATGAATGGAATAAGAAATGTTTTTATTGCTGCCTCGGAGACGTCAAACTGACTGAAAACTTGAAAAAAATCCCTTTCTGAGACCATGTCGGAAAATCCAGCCGTCTGATGCATTAGCGATAAACTGCTTGACAAACGCCACGTGTTGAACAAAGAGTTGTCACATTATCCGTTCATGATAACGGCGATTTGAAAGAAAGAAAAAAAGGAAAGAGAACATTAATTTTTTTTAGTTAAACAAGGTATTTTTTTTTTTCGAAACAAAGCCGCGGGTTGTTCACGCCCGACTAAGACGTCATTGGTCAAGTGGTGATCACATGACGCACGAAGGAGGAGGAAAGATACCCGACCAAGACCTCATTGGCCGGGAGTGATCACGTGACGCACGAAAAAGACTGTCGACGCCCCCATCCAGAGTATAAGTATGAGAAGCCGCTACGAAGAAGTGGGGAGGGCAGTTCACGCCCCTCAGAAGCATGGTGAGAAAGTGGGAGTGAGAAAAAAGTTACCAAAATTGGAAAAGAGTGGAAAATCCCTAACCAGAAATAAAAGAGGTGGATATGTATTTATAATTATCGAGGAACTCCCCGACGCCAACAGACCCAACCCGGTTTTTGACGGCGTCAATAAAAACGAGGCCCCAGCAGGCAGAAATCAGTTCGCGCTCCGACGGCCGGGGTGAGTGCCCAGTAGTTCAGACCCTGGCGGGCAGAAGAGAGTTAGTTCAGACCCTGACAGGCAGAAGAGAGTTAGTTCAGACCCTGGCGGGCAGAAGAGAGTTCAGTCCCGGACGGCAGAGATGATAGACCAAGATAACTGACCAAGATTCACGCAAAATTTTGGACTCCTCTTCAACCAAGAACAATTATTTTGAAGAGCAACTTAGAACCAGACTACAGAAATAAGATTTCCGACTTTCGTCCAAAGACTCACCGAAACACAAATTTCTTAGAGAGCAAACAACTTGAAGCGTTAAAACTTGCCTAGCGAAAGCGACGTGTCACAATCCACAGAACGGGTCGGGAGACAGATGCAGTCCTATGTATCGAACAACTAGACATAAAGTTTGTTACCTTTTTCTTTGATACTTTGAACTTTTTGAGTTTTCATTTTATTTTCTTTTATGCATATTTGTGTGTTATCACCCCCGTTGAACTCAATTTGCATTACGGCCCCAACCCCTGTTTGATCTCGTCTGTCTACGATCAATTCACAACGTGGGTAGGCAGACTGGAGATCAGTGCAGTTACCTTGGTAACCAGGCGTTGGAAGCGGGTTGGGAACGGCGACACTGATATCAAATCTAACCAGATTCCCACCCGAATCACCAAAAGGTTAGAACGTCACATTTGGGTGCCGCGACCGATACCAAGCCAGTTGGTCGTCACAGTACGAGCCAACACGACTGACGCGACAGGCGAACGTCACGTTTGGAGCAGCGACACCCGGACGGAGCAGCGAGGAGCGAACAGCTGGCGCCGCGGCGAAGACGTCACAATTGGTGCTGTTTAGGGACGTCACAACTGGTGTCGTGACCGGGATAGGACCCTGGAACGGCCACGTCACAACTGGCGCCGTGGTAGATCAGTATAGAACGTCACAGTTGGCGCTGCGACCGGGGGTCATATTTTTATAATAGACTGTTTGTCATGGATGCATTATAAACTTTGTCTTACTTAAGGTTACTAATTCTATAATCTAAAATGTTATGTAGACAAAAGGTTATACAGAAATGGAGATTTTTATAAAATGAGGCGTTTTACACTTGATTAAAATTATAAAACCAGGGGGTATAAATTGTTAGATCTAGGGTAATTCCGATTTTTTTAGTTCAGTTAGTGATTAGCAATCACTGCGTAAATGTGTCACCATGCCAAAAGCAAGCAAACATACCGACGTTGAGCGTGCTCGAATTCTAAATTTCCATAATCAATATTTGTCACAGCAGGCGATCGCCGCTAAAGTAAATCGCAGTAAAACTGTGATTTGCAACTTTCTAAAAGGAGAGTGCAAATTATGGAAACGCAAAGTCTACTGGTAGGCCCCCAAAAACTTTCTCCGTCATTGAATAGGAGAATAAGACAGGTTGTTGTGAAAGCCAGTTGACTTTCTTCTAGTAAACACAGATGCTGAATGCAGTCCAGTAACCATAAGACGACATTTAAACAAAAAGAAATGGTAAATAAAAAGCACAAAAAAATTCCAAAGCTGCTTACACGTCACAAAATGAACCGTTCATGGTTTGGTCGTGAATACCAAACATGGTACATTGAGAAGTGGAAGGAAGTCCTGTTTTCTAATGATAAAAAAATTCAATCGAGATGGTCCTAAATGGCTTCCAACGATATTAGCATAACAACAACATGCCTCCTGAATTTTTTTCCATACGTCATAGTGATTGAAGGTCCCTCATTGTATGGGGTGCCTTTTCTTACAGAGGGACGATGGAGCTCCAGGTGGTGCAGGCTCGTCAGACAGCGGTTGGTTATGTTAGCATGTTACAAAAAGCATGATTGGTGACGGATGGCCATCGTTTGTGTGGGGATGGATCCTTATTCCAACATGATAATTCTGCAATCCACGCTGCATGCCAGACCTTGACCTTTCTACAAGAAAATGCAGTCCATCTCTTGAGACATCCTGCATGCTCAACGGACTTGAACACAATTGAAAATGTCTGGGGATGGATGGCAAAAGATGTTTATCGAAATGGAAAACAATATTCAACAAAAAATGAACTTAGTTAAGCTATCTTCAGAAGCTGGATGGAAACACTAATTTCTAGCGTACCCCCAAATTTTTTTGAAATCATCAAAACCAGTGGAGGTAGAACTCATTATTAAATTTTGTTGTGGAATATTTTCGTACCCTTTTCATACAATTTTTGTCTCTGGTCTTATAACTTTGATCAAGTGTAAAATGCCTCATTTTATAAAAGTGTCAATTACTCAATAAAATGTTCGAATTCTAACTTTTTGTCTACATAACGTTTTAGATTATAAATTAGTAACCTTAAGTAAGAAATATTAAAAATTTTTCCATGAAAATAGTCTTTTCAAAAACTTTCTCAAGTGGTCTTAAATTCTTGATCAGAAGTATATATATATATATATATATATATATATATATATATATATATATATATATGTAGTTTTTTAGTAATTACAATGAATCATTCATATAAAAAGTAAAAACAAAATAAAATTACTAAAAACAAAATAATTTCCATGCATGAGGATGATTGAATGTGCAGTTGAAAGTACTTGCATATTAAAAAAGACCTTGTACAGTTTATAGTTATTAAAAACAAAGATCATGACATTCATTGAGTGATTTGTAGGTTAATGTAACTTTAAAATGTTGTTTGCAAAAGGGTTTCTCCATTTTATATCATTAACTTTACTCATCTACATTTTTGTATGAATCATCCGTGATTAAAACCAGCTGTTCAGCTATCAATTACATGTATTTACTGCAAGATTTTCGAGAATTGACAATTCCCTAGACTATAGACTAGATATTTGTGAAATGAGCTTTCGATTATTTCCCCTTGCCAATAAATAAATAAATATTACCCCGTTTCAACCCATGGCATTTTCACGGGTTTCCTATTTAAAATAGTCCTGGATATGACGATAAACTAAATCCAGCAGCGAGCCTCTGATCAGGAGGTTTCGAAAATCGTGGAACCCCCTCTTAATTGCTCTTGTCCTAGGTCTATCCTGACCTGGCTTGATAGCACTTATTAGGTTTACAGCAATAGGCAAATAGTTAACCCCTAAACTGGGTACAAATCACCATGAAAGTATAAAAATAGTTTTTATATTTTAAGTACCAGCAATACATTCAAAGAAATATATATTACAAGCATTTCACTTTTTTAAAACGTATTCCCAGAAATATGTTTTTTTTGTGAAAAAAAATTATTAATCCTTTCAAGAAAATTAAATTTCGGCATTATATCGCCCATATAGATTTGATATGCCGCTAAACAAATGAATCTATTCTTAAAATTTTCTTAAAACTATTAAATAAAGCATTGAGATTGACATGCCGTAAAAGAAAATAAACCCAACACAACCCATTTGAAATTTCTTATGCAGCTTAATTATTGATAAAGATTGAATCAGCTCATGGCGAGTTCTGCCACGATAATATATCCATAGAAACTCCCCTATCGCATCGTTAAATTTTTGTGCTTAATTTAAAAAAAAAATATTGCTACAACAATCACAAATATGAAAGCTAGAAGATATTTTAAGAAGTAAGGTGATGCAAATGAAAATATTTGAAATTGACAACTTTTTTTTTCCCATTTCACGAAAACAGACGTTAAACATTTCTTTCTTTCTTTCTTTCTTTCTTTCTTTCTTTCTTTCTTCTTGACTGAAACCAAGTAGTGTCTTGGATGCATTTTGTCTGAATAGACCACTATGTATAAAGTATTAGCAGGAGGCGTTCAATACTTATATCGTCTTTTCTTTTTTTTTTATTTCTTAACTGAAGGTAGCAACATTGATATGTCTTGTCTGTTTAAGCGGAATAGTCCACTATTTATGAGGTACTGGCAGGGCGCAACGGTCGTGCAAAACAACGAAGGGAGGTTCAAGCACAATTGTTATATGATTATATATATTACTATGTAAAATAATGTTACCTAATTACATATGTCATGTCCTCCCCACCCACTCTCCCTTATTGTCTGTATACCTATATGCGTGTGTTTATGAATTTAGACAGTCTATTTTCATTCAAACAGTTTTTACTGAATAATATATAATATATATATATATATATATATATTATAATTCTTTTTAAAAATATGATTCCTTCGCTACCTAAGAGTTCTCATGTTTCAAAAACGAGAGCTGAAAACCTCAATTTAAAAATAAAAACACTAAAGAACTCCGGATTATTTACCTTTTCTTCCTTATTTTTCTACATATCTACACACACACACACACACATATATATATATATATATATATATATATATATATATATATATATATATATATATAGAGAGAGAGAGATAATATTAGTGGTAAATATACACATACATATGCCAAATATATTAATATATATACATAGATGCATACACATACATATATATTTTTGAATAAAAAATTCAAGAGGATAGAATCAATGTCCAGGACAGAGTAAGGATATAATAAAAAAGGCTTAAACACTAATAAATTTTTTTAAATATTTATATATATATATATATATATATATATATATATATATATATATATATATACGTGTGTGTTTGTTTCTATCTATGAAACATTTGGAATTATTTATAGTGTAATTCTTTAAAAATATAAAAACAGATTATCTGTCGACGCTATATTTTTCATTTAGAATTTGGATTTTTTTTAATTTTGTATATTCAATCGTTTTAATTTAGCATTATCTTTAAAACGTACATTTACCTTCATTAAATGCACAAACGGTCTATTAAAAGATCCGAATGCAATAAAAACCAGTAATATCAGGCGTTAATATATTCCTCATATGGTTTAAATTATTATACGGAGAAAATGAACTCCCCGTTTTGCTATTCACAAAACAATTAATATAAATATGATTAACTATTATTTACAACACTTTTTAAAAAAGACATTTCCAATATTATTACCTTCATATCAATTTGTTTCTGTTTTTATAAAGAATGAAAATTGTTGTCCGGGTATAATTAGCTTGGAGTTGTGTTTTTTTTTAATATTCAACAACTAAAATTTACGTCAATTTATCTTTAATAAACGCCTTATGATTTTGTGAAATAATTTGAAAGCGAATATTATTGAATATAAAAGAAAACGTAGTAAATTACATTTGAAGTTGAATCGTTAAATAATAAAAATCAATTCGTTGCAAAACTGAACCTTTTTGCCCTTGCCAATAGAAAATGCAAAATGTGGAGACGACAGATTAATTATTAAAGCCGGAAGATGTCGGAAGATCACACACATTTGTAACCTTCCATCAAATAAAATCTGTGTATGTCTTTGTGCATTAAACGTGTCTCAATGGAATTGTCTACAGAAACAGGAAACAAACAGATATACAAATACAGAGGTTGGAATTTTCTTGAGATTTCTTTCAAAATACCCATTGTGATTAGATGCATTAATCTACACATAATTTCCTTTCTATAAATATCATCGAATTTATTAATTTCAAGTGTTTTTAAAAATCAATTGTACAAAGAAATGGAGAAACATTAGACATGATCACGAGACATCATCGTCAACATTTCAAGATGGAGATTCACAAACATTAAATATTTCATGAATGATTTGTTCAGTTCTAACGACGACCTAATCCTCATTAATTTGGAAATCAAACAATATCAAAACCATATGCCATCATATAAATTAAAAAAACAAAATCATAGTTCTATATCAGGCCTTGACAAACTTTTTTCTGATTTTATGAAAGTGGTATTTTCACAAGCGTAGATAATATCTACAAGGATTTTATTAACGAAAATATAATTTTCCTTGCTTCACTCTATGACTGTTTCCCGCCTATGGTCAAGTCACGTTGGAAAGACCAACTCTCGTTGGATTATCCGTTTCATGCAAAGTCGAGCTCGTTTATTACTTCATAACACCGGTACTGTAAGCAAACTCGTACACTCAGAAATATGTTTCGGGTTTAAATAACCCACACAAAAGTTTAATAAGCCGTATCAAACAAATCGGATAATCAAACAAATAGGCTTCTTTCCCTAATAATTGAATGATGATCTCAGATTTTATACTGGGAGAAAACCGCCTAGATACGAATAGAAATAAAAAACACACCAAATCAGAAAACGGCGTAAGGCAAGGATATATCTTCCCACAGGATTTATTTAACACTAGCAGTAGAGCCCGGCGTTGCCCGGGGATGTAACAGTAAGAGATAGATCAAGTATCGACCATCATAAAGACTGAAAAATAAAATTGACAAAGATTATTGTTTAAGGTTTACGGACACGCATGTCTTAATTAGTTTTTTTTGTTTTTTTTTTTGTTTTTTGGGGGTTTTTTTTACGAATTGGTCAAACCCAAACTCAAACAAAAACATTGTTTTCAATCGTTATGAGTCTACCTATTGAATATAATTTTATTATAAACAATTGTCTTGTAAATGGAATTTTTAAAGCATTCTGAATGTAAAAATAAAGAAAAAAGTGTGCAAGACAATAAGAAACACTACCTGCCAAAAAGAAAGTGAAGTTTTGTTGAAATCGAATGAAAAATGTAGTAAATCCGATCCCATATAATAAACGAACACACACACACACACACACACACACACACACACACACACACACAACCTTGGTTTTTATAATAAGTATAACTCAATACGAGTTGTCCCCCTTTCATTTTCGCGATGCCTCTTAATCGTCTTTTTAAATTGATTTCGTGCAAAAACAGTTATTTTTTTCCAATTTATGGCGCTGTCAGAACCACCGCAAGGTAATTTTACTCAGTTCTATGAAGTTTTGTTGAAATCGGTTGAAAAATGTAGGAAATCCGATCCAATATATAAACGTACAGACACACACACACACACACAACCTGGATTTTATAATAAGTATGATTTACAGTAAGGTTAGCTAGTGATTCTTTCAGGAATAAGTATCAGTGAGAGGCAATCTTTACAATATAAGATACACAGCTGAAACTGTGTGGATGGCAGACAGAGAAAGGAAACTACTGAACCTACATGGTGATTAAGGAAACCAAGAAGAAAGACAATTGCAAGAAGACAGAATGTTAGCAAAAGAAAATAAAACAAATTCCGATATACCAGATGGATATGTCAAAATCAAACAAGTAGAGAAATTTAAATATCAAGGATATGTTTTAACAGACAATGACAAAAATGACACTGAAATACAGGGTGTCCCAAAAAACTAACATAATTCTAAAAGCAATTATCTGGAAAAGTTCTTAGTCTACCTCAATGAAATTGAACAGTTTAGTTGTTGAACATAAGTTTATTATGGGAAAGATTTCATACGTGTTCAATATATGCACCATCTTTGACACAGCACACATCAAGTCGTTAGTTAGGCTCTTGCCGATGTCTCCAGTAACTTTATCCAGTGCGGAAGTAATTCACTGCTTGTGTTGATCAATGCTATCAGGGAAAGAGGGGAACATAGACCAGTCCCTTTACATATTCCCATAAAAAGAAATTACAAGGGGATATGTCCGGTGACCGCGGCGGCCATTTCATCAGAAAGCTGACTTCATCTCTACTACGTCCGATCCATCTCTCTGGCAGATTTTCATTGAGATAACAAAAATAAAACTTTATATATAAAATCTTGATCTGTGTCTATACATTCTGTGAAAATGTCAGGTTATTTCAACAAGAATTGCGAAAATTGTTGACCTGCGAAATTATGCCAATTTTGGTGGGACACGCTGTAACATAGACGCATTTGAATAGATAATACTGAATTCCAAAAATTAAACAGAATATTATGTCTAAGTGAATTCTGAACAATTTCTTCACAGATGAAGAGAAGATTTGGGGCGATAGGGACGAATTTCTACAAAAGGATTCTGTGTATCCAACGGATGCACTATCTAAACAACGAGGAAGTGTTAAGATAAACGGAAATGAAAAGGGTAATTATACATAGAATCAAAATGAGACAGTTGAAACTTCTAGGTCACATTTTTACGGTCTAGAAAATTTGAGATTCACAGTGATACTGCCGGTAAGAGGGACAGAAGAAAACAGTGAGTAGCCTACCTAACGAATTTGTGTAAATGGATAATAGAACACAGAATAGAAGGGATCATAAAAAAAAGACAAATATTGCTAAGAGGAAAAAAGGAGAGGAGGATTTAAAGAGGCGGGATATTCACTGATACTATTTTTTTTAAGCATTACGCCCCGAGCAAGGCGTGAAGCCACTAGGATGCAGGGGGTTGCGGAAGATTTGGAGCGAGAGCAGATAGGAGTGATAGAAGAAAGGATGAGGAGAAGGATAGTGGGTAGATCAAGGCAACTGGAGATGTCGATTGACATTATATTTGAATAGTTGGAGATTATAGCTTTCAGGGAAACAGTAATTGGGGAGGGTGTTCCACTGGCGAGAGGTGCGAGGTATGAAGCTATTGGAGTAGAAGAGACGGCTACATTTAAAAATTTCTACGGTGTAAGTGGGGGAGCGGGATGCCAGCCTCGTAGGGCGCTTGAATTCATGGAGTCTGGGAACCAGAGAAAGCAACTCGTCAGAGCAGTTACCATGGAAGTATTTGTAGAAAAGACAGAGAGAGGCGACGGCGCGTCTGTGAAAGAGTGACTGCAGACGAGACGCTAGATCAGGGCCAATTAGATTACATATCCGTCTCTGGATCTTGTCAAGAACTCCGAGGTAAGAAGATGCCCCAGCCCATATATGGGCGAATGGTTGTTTTGTATATTTGAAGTATCGATTCAGGGGAGAAAAATTTCCTGGCGCGGCACAGAGAGCCAACTTTCCTCGCGGTGGAAGATGAATATAGAATGTGTCATCATCTCCTTCGTCTCAATGGGTACGAAGTTTAAAAAAAATATATGTATAATAATCAACTTCATCAATTACAGAAATGATTGAACTTTTTTCCCAAATAAATGATTGGCAAGCAGTAAAAAGCAAACTTGACAAATAATTCAGATTCTTCTTCTAAAAAAAAAAAAAAAAAAAGAATTAATGATGAAACAATTTAAAATTGATAAAATCTTGTGAAACATAATTTGCACTCGTTGTCACAACAAAGCAACAAATGATTTACATCAGAGCGTTGACCTTGAAGGTGAGCCATAGCCACCAGTTGAAAAAAAATATCTGGCATCAGAGAATATTTGTGATATATGAAGATGAGGAATATTGAGGAAAACATAGGATGTGCCCATGTGGTACAAACGGATCAGAGGAAGTTATATAAACACCCCGTACAAGAAAGAAAAGAGATAATCTCGCGAGAAAATCAACGTTTAAATAAAGCCACACTAACCATGCACACTCACGCTAAAATTGACAAAATCCAGAAGAATATAAAAAATAAAACTGCATATAAAATATTTCGTTTCCTATTCTTAATCGTTTTGCAATGGTTACGTTACATATTTATTCCACAAAAAAGCTGAACATTTTTAGATAAAAAGAAATAATTTAACAAAAATTTGTGACAGAAATTCTTTTTTTATTATTTTTTTACAAATTAATAACAATATGGTTCTTACTGACTTTTCAATTTTTTGACGAAAAACTTGCAACCCATGGAAAATTTCATTGACCAAAAATGAACGATGTCGTCAGTGAAAGTGAAAATTAAAAAAATAAATTATTACAATACTTTTATCTTCTTTCTTAATCACAGCACACAGTAACCAGAGATAAATTTCGCCTTACTTGAGAAAGAAGAAATTTAATTCGAATAATTGAAATCTCTAGTGTTCTCACGCACGAGTATGGAGTAGGGGGGTTGTAAGAAAGAGGAAGTGAGAAGTGGATCGGTTTATATCATCCGGGACATTGTATTGTTCGTCTTCTGACCAGACGAATTTCTGTCTGCCATCAGATCTGTTTATCTGCAGACGTTCTCTGTGGTCGGTTAGCAATAGAAACAGGCAGCAAAGCCGGAGAATTCTTTCCAAATCACATTTTCTTATTGTTCTCTTAGTCTGAGACAGACTTCCATTTATTCAAACAATCAGAGCAAAAATTCTGTCTGTTGGTATTTGTAATGTTTTTCTTTCTATCATTTTCTTTTCTCACTCTCCTGAATTATTCTTCCGCATCGTCTTCCTTGTTGTAATAATAATAATAATAATAATAATAATAATAATAATAATAATAATAATAAAAATTATTTTAATTCTTCCTCTAGTTTTTCTTCTAATTCTTCTTCCAAACCTTCTTTCTTCTAATTCTAAATATTCTTCTAATTCTAATTGTCCTTCTTTTAATTCTATTTATCCAAACTTTTCTTTTAATTATCCTTCTAATTCTTCTTAAAATTCTATTTTTTTTCTTCTTCCAATTTTTCTTCTTATTCTTCTAAATCTTCTTCCAAGTATCCTACTCCTAACTTTTCTTCTAATTATCCTTTTCTTCTAATACTTCTAATTCTTCTTTTTCGAATTCTAAATAGTCTTCTAATTCTTATTATTCTTCTATTTTTTCTTATAATTCTAATTCTTCTTCTAATTCTAATTATCTTTATTCTTGTAAATTTAAATATTCTTCCAATTCTAATTATCATTCTTCTTCTAATTCTATTTCTCTTTCTTCTAATTATCCTTCTTCAAATACTTCTCCTAATTCTCCTAATTCTCCTTATTGTAATTGTTGTTCTTCTAATTCTACTTTTTCTTCTAATTCTCCTCCTTCTATTTTTTCTTCTAATTCTAAATAGTCTTCTAATTCTCCTTTTTTCTTCTACTTTTCCTTCTAATTCTCCTTCTTCTAATTTTTCTCATAATTCTAATTCTTCTTATAATTCGAATTATCTTTATTTTTCTACTAATTCTAACAATTCTTTTTTCTCCTCTCACCATCTCTTATCCTTCCAACTTTTTTTTACCGACCTTTTTCCTATTCTTATTTCTTTTCCGATAAATATCTTCCTACCTCTTTTCATTTAAACGTCTCAAAATTTTCTAACTACTTTTTTTTTCTTTTATGCCTATTCTCTCCTTATCACTTTATTCTTCACACCTTCCCATCTTTATCCTCTCATATCTTCTTCTTTCCTCTTCTTCTCTGCGTATTCTCTTTCTATCTCTTCATTTTTTTCCATCACATTTTCCCTTCTTATATGAAAATTATATACACACCTTCCCAACAATATCGTCTCTCAACAACTTTTTCTTTTCATCTTCTTTACGTTTTCTCTCATTAATCTTTTCCTTTTCAAGTACTCTTTCTTCTTCCCACATTTCCGTGTAATTCTTCTTCGTCTCCGTTACCCATTCTCTCCCTAAATCTTCTACTTCTTGAATAATGTCCGATATGCTTACCTCATCTCATTTAATCGTCTTCAAACTTTCCCACTTACCACCTTCTTCTTCTTCTTCTTCTTCTCTTCCTCCTCCTCCTTCTCCTATTGTATCTATTATCGCTCTACTTCTTCTCATTTCTTCTTCTTCTGCACCCTTTCCCACCTACATTAATCATCTTCGCCATTTTGATTTCACCTTTCTCTTGAGGAGGCAAGTGGAGACATGAACAGCGGCTGGGATTGAGGAATCGGAGAGCCGAGTTCGAATTCTAGTCGAATACATTACATTCGTTTATTTGCTAATACCCTTCGGAAAGGTACGAATCCTCTACCTCTTCCACCGACTATGAGTAAATAGTAGGACAGACTGGCTTCTATAGCCTTGGATGGCAACTGGTCTACTGTAGGAAGAAAATGGCAACCGACTGCCGGAAAATACATGATCGTCTAAGCGTGTATCACGTATGGCACATAATTGGCGGACAGACTGACATTTTCGTTGTCGTTTTCCATTCTTTGTTTTAATAAACATTTTTCTCTACTTTGTCAGTTAAATCTGTCATCATCAATTCAATCGGCTTCCTTTTTTTCCATTCCTAATTTTTATCCTTTTCCTATTTTACTTCTTCTCATCATTCGTACCTTTATGTCGTTCTCCTTTACAACTTCTCGGCATCATCATCTCCCATTTTTTCTCATACAGTTTTTATACACTTTTGTTGTTCGCTTTTCATTCTTATTCCGTGTTGTTACCATCACCAAGCATGTATCTCTTCGTAGTTGTACATAAGAAAGAAATCCTTTTTTTAATCTTCTTCTTCTTTTCCTATGCGCCATATCCTTTCTGGATGTAGACAATCATGTCTCCGTACAAATATTTTCATGGCAACTGTTTCGATGGGCTACCTTCCCTGATGCCTTGATTATATGAATTTAAGCGTTAATTGACTAGATTGTCATTTAGGTCCTACCCTTTTATTGATGAAATAGTTAAATGCAAACGCCTCTTTTATTCCAGCCGTTTCTTTTCTCACGTTTCCCAACAGTGGAACTCCATTCCTCATACTTGCTTCCCTGATAACTACAACCTTCAAAAACTCAAATGCAACGCCAGTCGCCATCTTTGGTTGACTCGATAACCGTTCTTCTGTTATCCTTTCCTCGATTTCCTCTTTACCTAGTCTTTTCCCTCACTTTCTTTTCTTATCCTGTGTCTCTTCATTTGTCATTTTTCTTTCTTTCTTCCTTTCTTTCGCATCCTTTTCATTCTTTCTTTCTTCCTTATCCTTTTCTTTCTTCATTTTTCTTTATCATTTTTTCGTTAGCATTTTCTTTCTTTCTTTCTTTCTTATTTTTTCGTTGTCCTTTTCTTTCTTTCTTCCTTATCCCTTTTTTGTTTCCTTTTTATCTTCCTTATCCTTTTCTTTCTTTCTTTCTTTCTTTCTTAAGGTGAATTGCTTTTACTACTAAAAAAAGAAAAAAAAGGTAGTAGAATTTAGTAAGGTTTATCTTTTCGTTAAATTTCCTAATCCCTGTTCTGAAAACCATTTACACAAGATCACTGGCTATATTATACGCTGCTTTCTCCTGTCAATTTGGTTTTCAATACGCCCTGTCAGCATCAGATACTCGAATCCCTCTTTCCTGTACTCAAGAAATTTAAACTCTTTCTCATTCTAAATATACGCGTCCGTTTTCTTTCCAGTTTCCTAGAATATTCTCAAAACTCACAAGTTCTGTCCATGGCATTCTCAGCATTTTTTTCTTTTGCTTCAAGTCTCTTCTTCACCTGTGAAGAGATAAGCCACCATTCACTGTGGAAGAGCAGGACTGAAGTTATATAAGAGTATAATACTCTTTGTTTCTAACTAAATCTTCCCGTTTTCTTTGTATAGCTTTTGAAAGACATCTTTCACTACTGCAATGCGCCTTCGGATATCGATGCCACATTTTCTGCTTCCTGTCAGAAAATTTCACAAATATTTAAAATTCTGTATTTGTTTGAATTTGACATTTCAAATTTGTAACTTATCTTGTAGTGTCCTTTTTGCCATTGATCATACATTTTCTTTTTGCAAATGGTGATTACTCCCTTCTTTTCGCTTTCTTTTACTAACTTCTGTAGGTTTTTCTATAAGTTACCTTTCTGTGTCTGTTAATCACAATACAGAACTGCATAATACAACTAATCATAAATAAAATCTCATTATTTAATACAGCAGTATTGTTAATGCAATATTTTAAAGCTACACTTTTTTCGTTTATTTTTTTTTCCATTTTCTCCTTAGGTCGACTCATTTAATTTTCGAAATTTGTTTTAATTTATCAACTTACATCCTTTTGCTGACATTAATTCCTTTCTTTTCTTATTCTGTTTCTCATTTTTCTTTTGCTTCCTCGTACCTTTCTTTCTTCTTTATCCTTTTCTTTCTTCCTTTCTTTCTTCTTTATCCTTTTCTTTTTCTTCCCTATTCTTTTCTTTCTTTCTTCATTTTTTTTTCTATATTTTATTCTTTCTATCTCCCATTGTTTTTTCTTCTATCCTTTCATTCTTTCTTCCTTTCTTTCTTATCCTTTTTGTTCTTCCTTATTCTTTTCTTTCTTCCTTATCCTTTCTTTCTTTCATTTTTTCTTCCGTCCTTTCACTCTTTCTTCTCTCCTTTCCTTCTTTCATTCTTTCTTCTATTCTTTCCTTCTTTCCTTCTTTCTTTTCTTTCTTTCTTCTGTCCTTTACTTCTTTCTTTTTTCCTTCCTTAGTATCTTCCTTTATTTCTACCTTGTCCCTTTTCTTTCGTTCTTTCTTTCTTCTTTAAACTTTTCTCCCTTCCTTCCTCTTTTCCTCCCTCCCTCCGTTCCTTCCTTTCTTACTTTCTGTCTTCCAGCGCCCATTAAAACTGATCAAATATTCACGCTTCGTATATATTCTACAATGACTCCCAAGGGAGAAGTCTCTGTTTCAATACCGAACGCCTTGATGAACCGGGTTGAAAAAAGAAAAAAAAATGCAGATATGTAAAAAGAGTTACACACTAAAAAGGATCCAAAGATAGTGTAAGAAAATGTGCTGTTCGCTCAAAGCTAAAAGTAAATTCGAGTGATATCGTTTCCGGACAGCCATCAAAAGAGACTTGCATATCATTCCGGCGAAGGAAGTAGGTTTAATGTAAAGATCACTGCATTTTCCCGCTTTCCCGGTGTTGTAACTGACCTGGCGGCCATTTTATTATACCTACATCCTAACGATCTGCCGTTTATAAATATCACACAAAAAAAGAAAGGAAAATGCACTCTAACCCTCACAGCTTACTTCTTACTAAACGTATAAGTCTGTGAGTCGGTGAGAGTACTAATTCATTCGCAAAGTTTACTTTCTCGGGCTCACACTTTCGTTCTCCGCTTCTTATCCTAACGTGCTCCCTACAGATTCAACAGCAGAGTTCCGTTCCTATCTTTTTAACAACACACACACACACACACTCTCTCTCTCTCTACCTCTCTCTCTCTCTCTATATATATATATATATATATATATATATATATATATAAATAAATGTATGTATGTATGTGTATTTATGTGTGTGAGTGTATATGTATACATATATGTACAAAACAATCATATATGCGCACATAATTAAGGCATATATTTACATACACACACACACACACACACACACACACACACATATATATATATATATATATATATATATATATATATATATATATATGTGTCTTGGTAAATAATGTAATACCGATCAATATGTCTTATATTTATTGGATTTTTTTCAGGTAAGAACAAAATATATATTTTGAAAACCAGATCACATGGTTAAAGATACCTCCAAAGTCATTTTTATTATTATTATTATTATTATTTTTATGCTACTGTTTACCGAATATAAGTCCAAAATCATCACAAGATATCAATGCAAATGGTTACTCATTGAGTTGGGTCTAAACACGAATTCTGGAGGAAGGAAAATGCGTTGTATATTAAGAGCATATATAGGGTTAATATCGGGGGACTCCAGGCATGAAGACGTGAAGATTTTCGAGAAACTGTCCACTCGGGAGTCTGATAAACAAAGTGACATTTCTGGGGAAGAAGCTGACTGAGTATAAGGTACTTGTTGACAAAGGAATGTCGAAGTAATGAGAATGGTTTGACGTTGTATACGTGTTATCACCTGTCCTTGTTCTTGTAAAGATAGAGCGTGTTAGAAGGAGCCGGATATTTTCTGGTATCATGTATTTTGCTGGCAAAAATTAAGCTCTTTTTTTTAAAATCCTTTCCTAGCCGAATGTAGAACGCTTGCTTATACGGCGGTTTCTCCTGCAAAGCGGCGACGCAAGTTTGAATCCTGACAGAGAGCACGTTTTCTTTATATTCTCGAGTACGAAGGCTAGTAGAATATTCAAATACTATTTCAAATAACCGGAGCTTCAATTGAATTACGGGTATCCACTAAAAATAAATGATTTAAAAACATAAATAATTAAAAAATAAAGATAAAAAAGAAGAAAATTACAAACGATCACGACACCCTACACGCACGCACATCCACGCAGGTGTGCAAACGAACACAGACAATACAGGGAAAAACTTACACCAATGATAAGTGCATAAAAAGTAAAACGGAGTAAATTGTTGATAACCCCTGAAGAGTGGCAGGTCTGCCTGTCTGTGTGTGTGTGTGTGTGTGTGTGTGTGTGTGAGTGTGTGTAGCTTTTTTGGTTAAATCTTCTAGACGTAATATGTCTATTTGTTTTAGTTTTACTCTTTTCAAGTTCACTAATTAAAATACTTCGTGGCTGTAGAAAATTGGCCAAGAAATATAACCAAAATTTTCATCTACTTTCAATCTCATCTGAGGCCATCTTCAGAGTTAACTTCGTAAATTCAAAATATTTATCACCACTATGCGAGGGCGGTATCTGAAGTATTTGTTGACTAATATTTGTCGAAACTGGGAATGTAGACATGTGTGTTCCTTCAAATGTTCAGAGATTGAACTATGACGGTTCTAGTGAAACGTAAGTCTTCTAGCCAATGTCGTTGTTGTAAAGCCAACATACGTATTAAAAATTTTTTATCAGAGATGCAATCTCCCAAAGGACATCTAAATTGAAATGCGATGTTTGTTTTTTTTTTAATGCATTTTATTACGGTATAGTACATTGATGTTTATAGTTATTTGAGGAAGTATTATGTTAATTTTTATTCATGTTAAGTCTCAGATGGGATTGAAAGAATGTGTGCCGCTAGAGTTGTTGTGGCCCGATCGCAGGCTGTCAGCGCGTTACAATATTGCCACCGGCAGATCGCTTGCCACCAGCGTCTTGCCTGTAGTGTACAGATATATATATATATATATATATATATATATATATATATAGTGTATATTTACGTAGCAATTATTCATTAATGCATTAGTCAAGCGACGTGAAAGCGATTTTGTGGTGTAAACATAATTTAATCCGTTAAAGATACAATCTCCCAAAGGACACTTGAATTTGTAAACTATGTTATTTTTTTTTGCAAATCGCTTGACTCTACATTTAAATGATAACTCTAACATTTCTATACATTTAAAACAACATGTCTGACCGCGTACTCAATTCCGGAAAATCCTTGTTGACAACACAACTATACTTAAACATGAAAACAATAAACAAAAATTAAAAATTCTTGAAGGTATATATATAAAACAGTTGAAACCTAACCTGAAGAAAATAAACTATGAAATCTCCACAATTATCCTTAAATGCCTATAATTTATAACAGAAGCCATTGGTTTATACCAACGGCTTCCTATACTTAATACTTCTCGTTTTTCACTTTCGCGTGATCATGTGTGACGTCACGAGCTGCGACGCAATTTTCGTTTCCGCGTCTCTTATATACGAGTTTGTCGTTACATGGAATTTTT
>CAHIKZ030001746.1:3177500-3202500 GCA_903632075.3 Acanthosepion pharaonis | reverse complement strand
CCTTCCAAAAGTTAAGTAAAGTATTAAGAAACCGGAAAATTATGTTAGAAAATTGTAATAAAGTCTAACGCCATTTCAATCATCCTATGTGACCGGGAATGCCGGGGAATCTCCTTACAGATGAAAGGAAGTGAAGCAAAGTAAATTTGGCTCTACAGAAAGATGCTGAGAATACCATGTACTGAACATGTGAGAAACAGCGAAGTTTTAGAGAAAATAAAAAGAAAAAGGATATCTATACATAATATCAGGAAGAAAGTGTTGAAAATTTCTAGATGGGAGTAGTTGATTAGAAATGTTGACACTCAAAGAACATATTGAAGGCAAGAGTGACAGAGGAAAACGGTGTATAACCTACATAACGAACATGCATAAATGGATGCCAGAAGAGGTTTTATGTGAGATAGGTAAAATATACATTTTTTTAAAGCTGCAAAATGTGGAGAAACAAGATAGCCAACGTCCTGAAGCCACTTGACACATAGAAGAATAAGCTTGGTATAAGAGTTGCACATGATCAAGATCACGATTTGAATTAAATCAGGAACTCTCAATAACTGGAAAACTTTCTCCTTTCAGAATTCTATCAAGGTGATTGCAAGATCAAAGGAAAAAAAACAACTTAGAATCTTCATGAGGATGGTGTAAAAATGGGGAGACATTATCGCTGTTCGGTCAATAAACTTTAGTTACAATTACGTTCTGAGATCAGAGGCAGTGGCAAACGGTGCAATGCAGTTAAGTACAAGCTGAAAGCAAAGATAAAGCCAAAGTAAGTATTTTTTTACACGAAATTTTTGAATGTCCACTCAAGATACCGCAAAGTTTGTTTAAATTGCCGGTATCAAACACATTCACAGGGACTGATCCTCGAATATCATCAACTTTAAAAGTAACTTTCTCAGTTTTTTAAAGCAATTGTTGATGTCTGTGTGTATACATACATATACACACACACATATACATATACATAGATATATATATATATATATACATACATATATATATATATATACACACACTCATATATATATATATATATACACATTCATATATATATTTACACACACATATATATATATAAACATACACTCATATATATATATATATATATATATATATATATATATATATATATATATATACTCATATTTTCTGTTGAACTTATTTACTACAGCCACACAAACGCACTTACGTATATATATATATATATATATATATATATATATATATATATATATGACATCTAACAGATATTAACACTGCAAATGAAGATTCACTCTGAGCGTCATGTGGAAACAAATTTTTATATTTTATAATTGACCTTTTTATCTGGTCTATTTTTCAATTGAAGACATTTTAATTAATGTCAGTATATATATATATATATATATATATATATATATTATATGCGCGGTACTTATTAGAACGATTAGTTTTTAAAATATTTTGAATTTATGTAGATTGCTTGTATTGTTGTTACTATGGAAGTCGGGGAGGGAATCGTCGTAGTGATGTCACTCATGGTAACGCAAACATTGATGCATGTCTGTATACGCTTTGAGGTACGCAGATACACCTACGCACTCGCTCGCCCGTTGGGTCTCATAGAAACATAAACATATGTGCACAGTATGGGACTTGACATATGTATGTATGTGTGTTTCAGTTGTCTATATTCATACGTATTTGTATGTTGTAATTCAAAGATCGGAAGTGTAGAGAAAATTTCTGATGAATGTATACATGTCAACAATCAGATCATCTTTCTATGCTTTCACAGATCAATATTTTCACGCCCGCACGTATATATATATATATATATATATATATATCAATCACTTTTTTTATATCATTGTTACTATGTATGAAATCGAATAGATGAGTTCGAATTCTAGTCAGGTCGGTTACTTTCACTTACGCGCAAATGATCCTGGGAAAAATCATGAAAAAATATCTTCTACCTTCAGCGATGATATGAATAGCAGGACAGACAGGGTTGTATAGTCTTGGTTTACAACCTGTCTACCACAGAAATAAACAGCAACATTCTGCGGCAAATTCTTCTGCCTAGTCTGTCATAAATCGAAGCAGACATGATCTCACAAGCGTGTATCAAGTATGACACATAACTAAATATGTAATAACTATCAATGCATATATATATATATATATATATATATATATATATATATATATATATATATATATGTGTGTGTGTGTGTGTGTGTATCTGTGTGTGTATAATGATGATGATAATTAATATATGAATAAGAAATACCTCCCTTTTATGGTGGGTGGAAATTCTGGATTTTGACCATGGAACGCTGTATGTCACAGTGAAGCGAAGTGGGAGAAAAATTGGAAATTGCCGAACTTCGTTTCAACATCCAGAGATAATTTAACCCCCCCTGAATATGGTCTCATATAAGATTGAAAGTATTTGGGAAAATAAAAATTATCTGAAAGAAAATTTGGGCATGTTTCTTAATCTATTTTCTACGACCACCAAGAAATTAATTCGTGGACTCGAAAGGCTTAAATCTCGAATAAATGGACATAAGACGTCTAAATTATTTAACCAAACCTTTTTGTTTGTTTGTGTGTGTGTGTCTGTATGTGTGTGTGTGTGTGTGTGTGTGTATGCATGTATTTATATATGCGTTTGTGTTACATCCTCTCCTTTGTTGAGTTACCTATTCATGCATCATAACAAACAGTTAAATTTCAATTGTCATCATAAAGAAAATATTAGTAATCAATACAATCTTTTACAGCGCTTATTACAAAGAGACATTCAATCTTCTAAATGTCATTACTATTCAAAATAACCAAACCCTAGTAACGAAAATATCATTCAACACAGGAGACAGTATCTTAATATGCGAACAAAATAATAATAGCAAAATGATAATGATAATAATACCCAGAAATTCATACACAGTTGTCCTAAAAGAAAACATGGCACAGTGGATAAAGGCGTTGGTTAAATCCAGTGTGGCACCATGCATACCTAGCGAGCTGAAAAGAAATATTCATAAATATATGATTTGTTTTTTACGGGTTGTCAACCATTTGATAATTATTTAGGGCTGAAAAATATTTCGGGTTTTAGGAATAATTCTTTCTTTACGTTCAAGCGATCTGGAAGAAGGAAAGCGAAAACGAAGAAGAAAGAAAGAAAACATAATACGAAACCAGGTCATAAGCGAGCACACGCGGGCACGGCTGACAGATACCAGATGTCGAAAAAATATCAGGTCAAGCACCTGACCTACTTCCGTGTCCACGAAAAATGGAAGTTTGTTATCAAATGGTTGAAGAAACAAAGTTTAGGGACAATGAAAAATATGATAGGTAACAGGTGGGAAGTGTATCTAAGGATATGAAGACAAACCATTAATACGAAAACACAGACAATTTCCAGAATTGGAAAAAGCCACACAAGATGATATTCGCTGAAAATGTTTTTTCTGAGATAATGAAAATTTTTATTATCGGGCCTTTGGCCAGGAAATGTGAAATATTTTTATTCGTTCACAGGTCTGAGAAATCCCTTTCTTAGGTCATATCCAATTAGCGATAAACTGCTTGACAAATACCACGTGTTAAAAAGCCGAAGGTGTCATCGCAGTCGCTCATGATAAGGGCAATTTAAATTTTTGTTTTTTTTAAGCAAGGTGTTTCTTCCCCCAGAACAAAGCCACTGATTGTCCACACCCGACTAAAGACGTCATTGGCTAAATAAGATCACAGGACACACGAAGGAGGAGAAAGATACCCGACCAGGACGTCATTGGCTAAATAAGATCACATGACACACGAAGGAGGAGGAAAGATACCCGACCAGGACCTCATTGGCCGAAAGCGGTCACATGACATACGAAGAAGCGGGGAAGCGGGTATACGCCCTCAGAGTCACAATAAGGAAGTGGGAGTGAAAGTGAGTTACCGAAAATGGAAAATCCCTAACCAGAAATAAGAAGGGTGGATACGTATTTAGAATTATCAAAAGAGAAAACCCTGGCGCCGACAGACCCACCCCAGTTTTGACTGCGTCAATAAAAGCGACAGAAATCAGTTTGAGAGCGGACGGCGAGAGAGTTTGAGTTGGAGTTTGAGCCGTCAAGATAGCTGACCAAGATTCACGCACACTTCTGGATTCTTCTTCAACCAAGAACAAGTAGTTTGAAGAGCGACTTAGAATCAGACCACAGAAATAAGTTTTTTTCGACTTTCGTCCAAAGACACACCGAAACACAAATTTCTTAGAGAGCAGACAACTGGAAGCCTTAAAGTTGCCTAGTAAAAGCGTCGTGCCACAATCCACAGAACGGGTCGGGAAGTAGACATAGTCCTATGTACCGAGCAAATAGACATAAAAGTTTGTTACCTTTTTCTTGATACGTTGGACATTGTGAGTTTTTATTTTATTTCTTTTTTTCTTTTTTTTATACATAATTGTGTGTTATCACCCCCGTTAGACTCAACTTGCATTACGGCCCCAAGCCCTGTTTGATCTCGTCTGTCTAAGATCAATCACAACGTGGGTAGGCAGACCGGAGATCAGTGCAGTTACCCTGGTAACCAGGCGTTGGAAGCGGGTTGAGAACGACGAGGCTGGTATCAATCTAACCAAAGGGTTAGAACGTCACGTTTGGAGCAGCGAGGAGCGAACAGCTGACGCCGCGACAAAAGACGTCACAACTGGTGCTGTCCGTGACCAGGATATCAGAGCCTGGGGAGCACGTGACGTCACAATTGGCGCCGCGAACGGGATCGAACGACACAGTCGACGCTGCGACCGGGGGACGACGTCACACCAGTGAGATATGCCCAAAGAGTGTGAGTTCAATACCCGATTAAGGCAGTGGAGAATTTTCAGAGAGAAATTAACAGGGGATAACTGACATCCATTAAACATGGCACGTGAGTGAAATAAAGGGTTAAGTTCGACATTCGAAACCCTTGCAGAAGGCCGGAGCGTACAACGGCCGAAACGTTGTGACAATGTTGAGGACAACTCAGTTTTAGCGTTATACATTAGGTCACTTTGCTCTGACAATTTATTTTCTACGTAACACCAAATGCATTTGAAAATACTTCAATTAAGATGTCATGAAATAGAGTTTATCCACAATTTTGATTCCGATGATTAGCAATATATTGAAAAATTAAAAGAAAATATATTATATATTAAGCAAATAAATATTGTTACTGAGTTTAACAAAACTTTAATTATTTTCGCTTCTTCAGAACAGGATGACTATAGCTAGATGAAATCTAAAACTTTTAGTGGACATCTGAACTTCAAAAAGATGTTCTGAATAACAGGAATTTTTTTCTTGGTTTTCCACTTATTTGAATCCATTCTCCAAGACGTTTGATGAAAAAAAATAAACTCTTTCGCCAGTAAATACGAGAACGAATCTCATGCTGTAGATTCTCTTCATTTTCTGGTATGGTTTTCCTAATTATCTTTTTATCATTTCGGTTCCTTTCATTTGCAGATCTGTGCCCCATTCTATCAGTTCTTTGAGGGTTTTATTTTGTTTTTGTTTTTTTTTGTTTGTTGTTTTTCACCTTAAATCGCGTGCTTCATTATGTGTGAATCGCAGGACTTCATGAAATACAGAAAAGTATCTGCAAGCGGAAGTTGTGATATGAATTTCTGTGTATTACGCGGATGGAGGCGAGTGTAGTGGCGCCTTTTGATGTTTCAGCTGCATAAACATTGTTCCAAAGTATTTTATTGCGGAGATTCATTCGTGCGATTGTCTTGTCAGCGTTTATCGAACGCACACGCAAACCAGAAAACTCTATGAACGATCGAATGAAGTGAGCAGCTCAAACGAAAACGATAACAAAAGAAAATGGTAACTAAGATAGATTAAAGGAGAAAATGGCGGCCGTGATGAGAAAATACCGACTGAAATGGAATTGAAGAGAAGAAAAACTGAGTAAATGAAAAAAAAAAAAAAAAAAAAACCTGAAAGATAGAAATTAAAACGAATGGAAAGGAGAAAGAAAGAAATGTTTGAAATTTTACCAGAGAGAGAGAGAGAGAGAGAGAGAGAGAAATCAGAGGGAAAGAAATAGTTCGGAAAAAGAATGGATGAAGTTATTTGCGAAAACAGAAAAAAGAATTAAAATGTCAAGCATTGTAAAAGATAATTAAGAAATATTTTAAGAATCAAACAGATGCAGAAGTTTATGTATGTGCGTACTATAGTAAGAGAAGACGGAAAAAATGAGGCAGATACTAAGCTGCAATGAAATTTAGAATGAACTCCCCTTCAAAGTCTAAACATCGTATTAAGAAATGAGAAAAATTCGTTAAAAAAAGAAAGAAAATAGAACTAAACTCCTATGTAAATTATCTCCTCCCATATAAGATCACGAACATGAAGACGAAACTTGAAGCGATAAAGATTTGGTTTTACAAATGAATAAGAATACCGTGTACAGAATATGTGAGCAACGGGGAAATTGTAAGAAAAATATTAACGAAAATAACGCTAATTTTTTCAATAGAGAAAAAAACAATCGAAGTTTCTAGAACACATAACGAGGAATGAGGGCTTAGAGAATTTAACACTTACAGAACATGTTCAATATTAAGACAGGTAAGCTGTAAAGGTGAATATCATTAAAAAAAATTATAAAAACGTATGGTTGATGAGATGATGGGTTAAGCTGATTGAATTAATTTTTCTTATGGCTTATCAACTCTGCAGATATTTAATGCCAGATAATGTTTTTAAATTTTAAGAATTATTTTAGATAATACTGATTTATTGATAGAAATTCGGCTATTTAATGCCTGGCTGTGACTAATGAGTTTGTTTCATGCCTTTCCTAATGGTATGTTCGTGTAAGCGAATGTAACGAAATCATCTGGAATTTGGACTCAGCTACAAGATTTCCATTATATAAATATTTACTTGACGCCCCACTGAGTCAGGATGTGAAACAAGGTCGGTTTTAACGTGGGGAACCCGAGTGTTTCCACTCGGGCTACTGGGCTTAGCTGGTCATAGCTTGTCCATGCTAGTCATAGCAATGATACTACGAGCAACATACCCGGACCACAGTTGCCAGGTATATATTTGGTTAATTTTAATTTTATATTTACACGGAATAAGTTTTCAATATCTGAGATAGAGCATTTATACATATAGAAAGCCACAGGCATAGGGATGTACAGAGCATGGTGACAATAAATTCCATACATCAGTGTAATCTTTAAAGCAGTGCTGATTCCTATTTCCACACAACCAGTCTCTCCTTTTCTCTACTTCTCCCTTTGTATATAGATACGGGGGTTGGGTAATGGATGGTCATACCGAATGAGAAAAGGGAGTTCGAATTCTTCTCGGGTTAGTTACATTTGTTTACGTGCAAATTTCCTTTGGAAATTCGCAAATCCAGCTACTCCTCCGTCTAAACTGTAGTCATGTAACCGGAAAGAAATCACTGATATTCTCAAAAAATTGTTTATATAGTATTCAATCTCATATAAAAGTTATATTTCTTACAATCTAAAAATATGTTAGATAACTTAGGGAAAAATTAATCAAGTATATATTTAATTATTTTCTTTTAAAAAATATACTGACATGGCGACTCAGAAATTTCTGTTTCAAAACTAAAACTAAAATTGTAAATTTAATTATAAAAAAATAAACTTAAAATCCAGAGTTTCGTTCGGTTGTCAAGCGATGCTAGGAATAACTTTCTAGTGACAAAAGCTTTTGACATTTTTATCTATTTTTTTGTCACTGAAAACCTAAACCACGCGCTGAATAACGGATGTCTATCTCTTTGATCATCCACCCCCACCCCACCTAAACTTATCCTGATTTTGTAAGTAACATATATTTGATACATAAGTTTTCTCGGGAAATTAAAACCCAACCACCAATAATCAAAATAGATTGAATTTTCCTTACCCTTAACAACTCAAAATGTTACGATTGTCCGTGCTTATCCATTAAGTAACATTCTTAGAAAGTTATTCCTACCATCGCTTGACATGACAATGGAACAAAACTCTGGATTTTAAATTTAATTTTTACAATTAAATTTACAACATAGAATTTTCTGTGTCGTGATGGAATCATAATTTTTAAAAAAGAAAATAATTATCATGTTATGCTCCACTGTTTTGTATCGAGCACTGTTTTTTTTTCGTTTTTTTTTTTTTGTAAAATAAAAATGATTGCTAAGAACACCGGATTATAAATCTTACTATTCTCTCTTATTATTTTAATTAATGTATATATATATATATATATATATATATATATATATATATATATATATATATATATATATATAATTGGTATATACGGAATGAATTCCAATAACCAACAATTACTATTCTTAAAAGAGTGCTCAATACAAAGTAGAGCAGATATAATTATTATTTATAAAAAAAATTATAACATAAGTATGTTATAAAATCACTACAGAATGTGTTGAAACAAAATGGTTATTTTGTAGTGATTTTATAACATACTTATGTTATAATTTTTTTATAAATAATAATTATATATATATATATATATATATATGTATATATATATGTATATATAAGCACACTCATAACACAATATGTAAATACAAAAAAAAAATCAAGAAAAATTAGCCAAATAGTCCGAATAGCTGTGAAGATTACTCGTATGAAGGTGACCACGAAACCTTGAAATCAGCATGATGGAAATACTGCCCAGTTTAATTTAAATCAGAGCATTTAGTTAAATAAATAAAATTTATCGAGAAAATAACGTATATACAGAAAATATATCAAATACTAATGACTACATATATTTTTATCTCTGCTATTAGCGACACCACACAGTGGAATATTTTATACATAGTCCATTATGTCTAATCCAACATCATTTTGCATAGGAGGTCAGAACTTTGAAATTTTTTTCTTTTCAGTTAAACGATCATCATGTCCTCGAGCAAACTTACAGGCCGATCATATCGTAAATAAAACTAAGTCAAAGACGCAAACAGGAAGAGAAATATAACATAATCGTCCTAAAGAAGATTCCGTGTGGAAATGAGAATGCAATCTTCGTAGAACTGAAAGGAGAAAATGCTTCTTTTTTTTTTTCTCAAAGTAGCGCAATTCAAACAAAAGATGATTTGAAGGAGAGGACAGAAAAGAATCTGATGGGGGAAATTAAAAAACTAACAAATAAAAGACAAAAATGGTTCGGTATTGAAAAAAAGATATAAAAGTTAAAGAAAGGTGAGAGTAAGTAGAGAATAATAAGGGGGGAATAAAGAGTGGCGGATAGAGAATGTTGGAAGGAGGAACGCTGTTCCTCCTGTACGTCACTTTCGGAGGGTTTTCCGGTGACGCCAGCAACGCGCACACAGATTCAATTAAGACGTCATGCCGCCCGCCTCATGAGTGACAGAAGTTGTAAGCTTGTTTGAAATCTGTTTCCCTAATAGCGAACGACTGGCTATATGCAGTAAACAAGAAGGGAAGTGTGGAACAGGTAGAGACTGGGAACGTTGAAGCTGGTTTATGAATAGGCGGTGGGGTATCGTGTCTTGGTAAGGGAGATGGAGCGAAGTTCTCGGTGGCTAGGGTGGAAAAGAGATATTAAAATCAGAATAAGGAATCTGACATGGAGGTTTAGAGAGAGAGAGAGAGAGAGAAATAGAGAAAGAAAGAAAAAGGGAATGGAGGGACAAAGAAAGAGAGTGAGTGAGTGACAAAAAGTTCAGAAGAACGCGCTGATAGAAAGTTCGGGAAGGTATGAAAGGGTAGAAGGGATCGACTTCGCAAATATATGTGGCTGGGATGAAAGAAAGGAAAGAGAAAAATGGCAAACGAAAAAAGAAAAATGCAATCAGGAAGAAGAAAGAAAAAGAAAAAAAAGAGAACGAAAAAATAAATAACTAGGTAAAAAAGAAAGAAAGAAAGAAAGAAAGAAAGAAAGAAAGAAAGAAATAAAAGGCATTCAGCATGGAGGGAAAGAGACATATATAGAGAGATAGATAGAACTGACAGAAGTTATGAAAATATAGAAAGAAAGAAAATCAGAAAGAAAGAATAAAAGGCATACAGCTAAGGAAAACAGCATGGGGGGAAAGAGATAGATAGATAGATAGATAGATAGATAGATAGAAATGACAGAAGTTATGAAATTAAATAAAGAATGAATGTAAAAATAATCGAGTCATCAGAAAGAAAGAAAGAACGAAATAATAAGCAATAAGCTTAGGACATAAACATGAAAGAATCATATATATATATATATATATATATATATATATATATATATATATATATATAGAGAGAGAGAGAGAGAGAGAGAGATAGACAGATAGATAGATAGATAGATAGATAGATAGATAGATAGATAGATAGATAGATAGATAGATAGATAATATAATGAGGTTGTATGAGAGACAATAGAGAAAAAGAAGGAAAGAGAGTGGCAGGAATGAAAATATAAGTATAATATGTGAGCAGAAAATAACGAAAAAATGAACGTGAGAAAGTCCAGAATGCGTGGAGAATCATAGGAAAAAAAAAGAGGCCATAATTTCGATTTAGAAATTAGGAATGGAAAAAAAAAGCTGATAATTAAATATCAAGGACGAGATGGAGTATGAAAGAATATATGATGCAAATGAATCAAGCATGCAATAAGGAAAAAGAAAGTAAGAGAAAAAGAAGCAAAGAATAAAAAAAAATCAAGCAAGGAAGAAAGTTTGGAAAGAACGAAATAAAAGAAATAAAAATCATAGATAGATAGATAGATAGATAGGTTACATAATCAGGTAAGTATAAGAACGGAATAGTAAGTAACCAGAGAAGGATAAACGAAAAGTAAAGTCGAATATGTAATAAAAGAACGAAAGAATAAATGATTAGGTATGAAAGAAAGAGCGAAATAATAAGCAAAGTTCTAAGAGAGAAAGAAATAATTGAA
Organism: Acanthosepion pharaonis; assembly: GCA_903632075.3. Classification (NCBI taxonomy): domain Eukaryota; kingdom Metazoa; phylum Mollusca; class Cephalopoda; order Sepiida; family Sepiidae; genus Acanthosepion; species Acanthosepion pharaonis. The sequence continues at coordinate 3,191,533 of CAHIKZ030001746.1, read as the reverse complement.
AAAAAGAAAGAAAGTAAAAAGAATCGGGTAGGAAAGAAAGAAGAAAATAATATGCAATCAGCCGAGATGGATAGAAATTAAGATATAAAAATATTGAAAGATAAAAAGAAATAATCTGCGATCATGAATGAAAGAAAGCAAAATAATGAAAGGAAAAGAAAAAAAGAAAAAGAAAAAAGAAAGGAAAAGAAAGAAAAAAGAAAGGAAAAGAAAGAAAAAAGGAAAAGAAAAAAAGAAAGAAAGAAAAAAGAAAGAAAAAAGAAAGGAAAAGAAAAAAGAAAGAAAGAAAGGAAAAGAAAAAAAGGAAAAGAAAGAAAAAAGAAAGAATAATGAAAGGAAAAGAAAAAAAGAAAAAGAAAGGAAAAGAAAGAAAAAAGAAAGGAAAAGAAAAAAGAAAGAAAAAGAAAGGAAAAGAAAAAAGAAAGGAAAAGAAAAAAAGAAAGAAAGAAAAAAGAAAGAAAAAAGAAAGGAAAAGAAAAAAGAAAGAAAGAAAAAAGAAAGGAAAAGAAAAAAGGAAAAGAAAGAAAAAAGAAAGAAAAAAGAAAGAAAAAAAGAAAGAAAGAATCGGGTACATAAGAAACAACAAAATAATAAGCAATGAGCCAAGTTTCATAAAACGAAATGAAAAATGTATGAAAATATAAAACGAAAGAAAGAATGGAAAAATAATGAGGCCTTCAGAAAGAAAGAAATACTAAACAATCATCAAAGAAAGAATCAAATAAAACAGAAATAAAAGAAAAAGAATCCTGAGATAGGTATACAACCAAGAACGAAAGAATTAAACCAGAAAACTAATAAATAAAAGAAAAAACGGATAAAATAAACCAGAAGAGACGAAACAAATAAAAGATTTAAAAAAAAAAAAAAACAAGCAGCAAGAATGAATGAATTAATCAAACAAGTAAAATATCAAAATATTAATCAAAATATTTCTCTTTGATTGTCTTGCGATGCAGTTCCTTCAATATTCTCAAATAAAATGAGAAAACCTCAGTGTTTGTCATTGCGATGTAAAGAAAATAGAACATTTGAAGAGAAAATTAAAATTATGAGAATTTTCAAAACAAACCTTCAACAAAAGAATAGAAAGACTTTATTTTTTTTACAACTCAAATAAACACAACATAACAAAGACTTTGATTACCCATGTTGGATTATCAACTTTGACTAATTTTTTTAATCTTTTTATCGTTGTATTTGATATTTTCAGCTGATTCATTTATGGCATTTAAATTGAGTTTTCAGATAGAACCTCTGAACAGAAGCGCAACCCCATGTTCGCTGTAAGTCACCCCTTCATACCGACATCACGCTGTATGATTTTCTAACAGTTTAGTTTTCGGCTAAAAAATACACAAAATTAACAACAAAGCTGGGAAAAATAAAAAATAACTATAAATAATAACGAAAATAAAAAAAGAAGTTCGGATCTAAATTAATATCTTCATTCACATTGATTTAAATGTTACTACATCACTTTAAAACAAAACCAAAAATTACTTCACATAGACACAATATAAAAGAATTAACAAAGTTTGCAAACACCATAAAACATATTTATACGATTTATATTGTTCGGTCTGCTGTCATTTTTTCATTTACGAAGTTTCGGCCGTTTTACGCCCTTGCTTTCTTCAGGTGATATTTTATTGGAATTTCAAACCGGAACCTTCATTTAGTCCACTTTTTCTTACAATAATGTTCACTTGTACAAGACCCATGAGCCACTCATGGTAGAAGGTTACAGATTAAGAAACACACTTTATGGAGATTTAAGAGAAAGATAAAGTTTAACCCTAGACTTGAAAAAGTTAAATAAAGGCCTCGGTTCGGAATTCCAACAAATATCACCTGAAGAAGGCCGGAGCGTACATCGTCCGAAACGTCGTGAATTGCAATTTGTCACACACAACAGCACTATAAATAGCCCATAAAACTGAATACTTCTATCTACCGTGTGTCCTCATGATATTTGCAGTCATGGCTTTCTCTAATTTCCAGTTCGTCGTAGGTCATTGTAAATTAAAAGTCATTTAGTGTGAATAAATTTTTGACATTTTTTGCTTTTTAACTTTAACATTGTTTTGCCAACCATTTATACAAACTCGTTAGTTATGTTATTCTTTCCATTGTCACTCTTGCCTTCAATCTGTCCTGTGAGTATCAAATTTTCCAAACCCTTTTTCCTCATATGCCATATAAATTCCAATTCTTTAAGTATCATTTTTATCCATTTTCTCTAAAACTTCGTCGTTACTCACATGAATCTATGTACGCATACACACGCGCTCGACATAGTCTTTTTACTTCATATCAGCCTTCTTGACCGACATGAAGTAAACGGTCTATGTGGAATCCATTGCGAGGTCAGCTGCTAAGAAAGTAGGTTCATTGTATCGTACTAAACAATTTTCCTCTGCAAAGTCTATCTTACATATCTATAAGTCTTCCATTCCACCATGCTGTGATTATTGCTACATCATTTGGTCAGGTGTTCATTCCGTTAAGAATAAAAATCGCCCTTCATAATGTCTAAACGAATAGCCGAAAGCGCTCGGATATGCAGAATTTTGCACATCTTTTACGCACTTTGTATCCAGAAAAGAATACACTTGTACGAACACAAGAAAAATTAAACAGAACAGGTTAATCGCATTAATTTGAAACAATTTAGCACGTTATCAAGATTGAAATGTGAAGATTAGAAATGTAGCAGGGGTTTCTATTTTTTGCCTGATCTCGCTCTTGTAATGGTAAAGGATAACAGAAGGAGTCACCTGCATGGAACCGACTATTCTCCATCATGTTTAGCGATATATTTTATGTAGGAGTTCCCCTTGAAGTTAGGGTTGAGTTTCAGGCCTAATTATCACTATAGCACGGGTTCTCACTTAAAAAGCATCCGTTTATCACGTAGATAAACATCCAGGGTCCGCTCGGTGACGAAAGAAAGTCACTAGTTTTATTTGGGAGAAACTTTTCAGTTTTTTTTTCTCTCTTTGGTACCTGTACTGTGAAAAAATTTGCCTCCCCAATGACAAGACTGATTAAAGAAAAATCAACTGCTTCAGCAGAAAATTTCGAAATCAGATCCCAAGTCCCGTTTTTCGTGTCGATAAGCGCAACGACAGCACGTACCTTTATTCAACGGTATAATTAACTGAAAAAGAGAAGACAACGTCGCGGTTTGCAGTTGGCAGGTGTTACCGGGAAGAGGAAGCAGTTTCCATTATGTCGGTGCGTTCGAGAATAGACTGGTCATCACTTGAACATTTGCGTTGACATTTTCGCAGCTCCAGTGATTCCTTGCAAGTATTGTTCCTGCAGGCGTTTGTGACATTTGGCTCATCAAAGTGTGTGGACAATGGACAACAACCTGGACAGCCACAAACAGCACATCCTTCAAAGTGATTAATTCTGGATCAAATGATTTTTTTTCTAGCATTTCTCCATTGTTCTTCGAAGGCAGTCTATTCTGTACATTTTCTGACAACCTGCAGTATAATTAGCACCATTTATTTTGTTCTGCCATTGTTATAAATCTACGTTTTCGGTTTTTTCTATATTTCCCGTCAACATATTTTTAAATCGATTTCACCCCATGCAAGGTAGTAAATTCACTAAGACACATAGGGTTACTGGGTGGGGAAGAATTAGAAACAGAAACATTACAAATGAATGAGAACAAAATGAGTAATCAGGAGGGCAGCAGATTGCGTTTGATATTGAATTAAAATTTTGAAGATTAAAATTGGCTGCAAGGCATGAAACTGAAAAGCGAGAAGGGTGAGAGAAGAAAGATAAAATTTACAGTTACATCTAGCTAGCTCAGCAGTAAATTGATGACATCTCGATGACAGTCTACGCTTAAATTCATAACGCCTAGGTACCAACGCGAAGAGGTCATGCGAACAATTACAATGCAATTATTTATAGAAAAGACACTGGGAGAGAATCTCCCAGTGGTGGGCAAGTAACTGAAGCCGAGACGCCAGTTCCGGACCGATAATATTGCTGAAATTTCTTTGGATTTTATCAGGGAGCTCAAAATAAATAGCAGGAACACCTGACCATATGTGGTAGCTATAGTCTAAGAATGGGCGAATGGTAGACTTATAGATATGTATGATAGATTCTGGAGGAAAAAATTGTCTCGGGCGAGTTACTGAACACATTTTCTTAGCAGCTGACCTAACAATGGATTCAATGCAATCATTCCACTTTATGTCAACTAAGAATATTTACCATAGATGTCGCAACGAGAAACTTTCCTGGGGTTTAGCATTATCCATGCTGACGGATGGCAGAGTGGGGTCTCGCAGATGATTAATGAAGAAATAGTTAGTTTGGGAGGCGTTAGAATTAACAAGACATCTTTTGCCCCAATTAACAATAAACTGCAGGTCGCTTTGGACATTGGGTCACATTTTGAACTAATTGAAGTGATCAGCCTTCCTGTCGAGACAGAGATAAATGGTTGTGTCTTCAACGTAGATACCAAACTGAGAGCTGGTGCCATCAGGAATGTAATTAACACTGATTAAAAACAAAGACCTAAGGTGGTGACCTGGGGGAGATGCAGATTAGTAGGAAAGGATCTAGACAAGTGAAAGTTGGTTTATTTTTATCAGGGACAAAGCGATAGTACAGAGAAAGTCTGTAGCTTTCAATCTAGCTTTTGGTTTGCGATGTACAGGGTGTCCCACAAAAATCTTACATCATTTTAAAAGCAATTGTCTTGAAAGCTACTAAATCTAGCTCAATGAAATTGAACAGTTTAGGTGTTGAAGATCATACGTTTATTATGGGACCAATTTTATAAGTGTTCAATATGTGCACCGCCTGTGACATGTTACATGTCAAGCCGGTCGTTAAGCTCTTGTCAGCCATACTGTAGCATGTCTCCAGTAACATTATCCAGTACGGAAGTAAATCTCTGCTCTCGTTCAACAATGCTAGCAGGAAGAGGGATATATAGACAAGTCCCTTCACATATCTGCATAAAAAGAAGTCACATGGGGCACAGGTCAGGTGAAGGCGGCGGCTATTTCATCAGAATACTGTCTTCATCTCCACTACAACCGATTCATCTCTCTAACAAAAATAAAACATTAAATATAAAATCTCGATCTGCTTCTATACATTCTGTGAACATTTGAGGTTATTTCAACAATAATTGCTAAACGTATTGATAAGCGATGTCAATTTTGCGGGAACACCTTTTATATCGAGGCATAAACTGGTCAACCACATTCAGTTTTATATCAATTTTGTTTTTATTTTTAACGGGACTGATTTAATTTTCGAGATTTTAATAAGAAAAATATTTTGTTAGTAAAAGAAAAATATATTTTCTATGTGACTGGACATAGATTTACTTTTGAAAATTCATAAATTAGGGCTCTTTCAATATTTTCCTACTAATAAATTGATTTTAATTGCATATACATTCTTTAAAACGAAATTATCAAACTTATTCTGACAAAGGGTTAGTAAGTATATTTTCTAAAAGATCTTTGGGTTGATAAACTTTTTTTTAATCTCAATTCCTAGTCTCTTAAACCATGTATTTCTTGTGATATTTCTCTTTTTTACAGTAAGATTCACACTTTACAAGGCCAGGGCACCATTCAAGGTACAGGGTTACGTACGAAGGCCATTTGTGCGCAAAATAGTGTAAGATAGCTTATTCAAAGCTTAGGTTAACCGTTAGGATTGTAATTATCGGGGAAACAACTTGTTAGGAGTCGGTTCCACAGGGCAGTAATTTGTAGAAAGAAGCTGCTCGAGTGAAATTTACTTCTCATTAATGTAGGGATGTCTAATATTTCGCTAACTAAGTGGCATATGCTGGTGAAAAAAGGCCTCAAACGTAATAAAAACAAAGTTTTATCACGAAAAACTTTGTTATTAATAAGAGTAGAGACCAAAGTATCTTTTAATTATTTTTTGAAATATTGTATTCCTTTTTTAGCACGTTTTAATTTGTGTTTGAAAATCTTTTTTTAGGTCAATGATCACCTAAAATATTGCATTAGCTTTTTTTCACTTAAAAAACACATAAATTTGGAAATTATGTTAAAATCAAATAATTGTCGCAATTTAGTGAAACTTTCAGAACTTATTCCGAAATGAGTGACTTTATTTTAGAAATCTAAATGTCTTTTAGAAAGAAATGGTAAATATATATATATATATTTTTTACGTCTGATACACACATTACTTAATTTTATAAAAACTTTGAAAATACGAGAGTTGTACCTAATTTTATTTTTTAATTAAATAAGGGAGACTTTGAGGAATATAAATCATAAATGTCGTCTAACCTTTTAACTCGCAAGAACCCCAATTTGAGCTCTGAAGGTAAAATACAAAATTACAAGACATTTTTAGATGAAAACAGCTTTTAATGTATTTTATAAGTAATATATATTAAGGACTTTTTTTTCTGAAGTCAAAATCCTTTTCGGTAGAAAAATAAATTTTTACGAGAATTGTTTTTTTTTTTTTTACATCTAAACAAAAAAGTGATAATATTGATAAATGTTTCAAAAACAAAGTAGAACAGTGGTAAGTCATTTTTTTCTCTCATTACAAAGACCTATTTTTATAGATTATAAATTAGAAAGCTTCTTAGAAGCTGTGACTCGAAGCATATTTTAAAATAAGTTTTATGATTCCAAAATATGTATTAAATCATCTCCGACAAAACTATGGATGCTCATTTATAAAGAAAATCATGTTAGAGTTATTCCCCCTGATTGAGTGACACACTTGTCAAATTTTCATTGATGTCGCATTGTCAAAACTTTTCTTCTAATTTTGTTTTTTTTATGATCAAACTCTTTTTCAGTGAGAGACATACTGCAAATATTAATTATTATTTTTTTAATTCAAATTTAGAGGCAGAGACAACAAAAAAGGGATCTTTAATAAAAATTCTCAGAAAATTATTTCATAACTAAAAAAAATAGCTGTTTAAAACGCTTGTTTTTCTCATACGAAAGACATGTGGCAAAAAAAAATAATGTCATCTGTTCAGTGTTGTCATCACCTGGGTCTGTAGGTGTTAAAAAGCAAAACAAACTTTTACTTTAGGAAACCTGAACTGACTTTAAGTTTAGGGGCGGTTAAGAACCCCCAAAAAACAGCTGTGCTGAGCTAAAATTTTTGTCTTATAAAATTAGAACTGTAACTGTATTTTTTCGTAATTTAAATATTACATTTATTCAAGAATTCTCTATCAAACGTAAGGTAAAAAATTGAATATATATATATATATATATATATATACGTTAGCTCTATCTCTGATATTGAGCGCTTTCTAATAAGTACCGTGCATATATATATATATACATATTTATATACACACACATTTTATATATATATATATATATATATATATATATATATATATATATATATATATATATATATATATATATATATATGGTTCACTTAAAGCTAGAGCGATTTATATCACTTTTGCCCTACCGTCCGATAAATTCCCCTGACGTAAGTGGTTGACAGATTGATGTACATCAGTTAACACCCCTCAATCAGGCCCAAAAAACCAAGCACCACAGTTGTAAATGTCTTTATAAAAAAAAATTTTGGGATGTACGTAATGTTTCTTTCAAATTAGATTAAGTATACTTTAAATTTTCTAATTTTCCTAAAATATGTTTTGCAAAAAGTATAATTGAATTTTACAAGATTTTTTTTTGTTTATAAAACCGTCAATAATGATGGATTTTAACGTTTTACCTCAATTCTGATGACTCAAAAAAAAAAAAAAAAAACCAAGAATTTAGCTAAAATTTCGGACATCTAAAAAGGATTAAAAAAGTTGAGAAAATACTAAAAAATATTTGGTCTTTCCTCTAAATAATGACATAAACATCGAGACAATGCACTTTTTTTTAAATCAAGTTTGGGGCTTTTTTTCATCAGTGTGCTTTTTTTTAGCGATAATGAACATCCCTACACTAATGAAATTCGGATGGAATATGGGTGTTTTGCTACAATGTAAGTGACATGGCTTGTTCTTGCCGTGATAGTTTGCATTGGCGAGACCAGGAAATATAGTTCATCCAAGTACTTTCCGTGGAAAGTAGCGGTATAGTAGCCAGAGGCTAGCCACATCCAACCTGTACTAGAGAGATTGAATGGTGGACGATAATTCGTCACCCACAAGGCCGTGGAGAGGCTATTAAATTCTGTCAAGTCTGGATGTGAGATGTGGTCTGCTTCCGCTCAAATATTGCAACAGTGCTCCATTTTTGGTCTGGTCTCGCTCTTGTAAAGGTAGAGAATAGCAGGAGGAGTCAGCTACTTATTAGAGCGGTACAGGTAGCCGACCATTTCATCTGTATCCTTATAAATGGAACGTATGTACGAGTTGCACTTTGGGGTCCAGTTTTAGTTTGAGACCCAAAATCTTTCAACGCATGGTACTTCCCCGAAAGGAACATTGTTCATCCCGATTTGTGGTAGTTCGGTGTCAGATCGGCGATGATGTAATGTAACTAGCGTTGTCTTAGAGATATTGAATGTAACTAGCTAGTTTCTACCCCACTGGGTAGTTTGTGCAAATCGGAAATGAGATCAGTCTCCAATTTCTGACCATCGAGATTTTTAGAAGTGCGCCGTATATAGTCGTATGATTGGCATAGATATTTACAAATCATCTGAGTATATTCTTAGGCAGATAACTTATGTAGATCAAAAAGAGTTCTGGTCTGATGTGTGACCTCTGGAGAACGCCTGCGTTAACCCATAGGGCTCCGGGTTGGTTTGGGACTAGCCATTAACAACAACCTTCTGGCACCTACCTATTAGAACGTCTTTTATGATCGAGAAGACACTTCCTGTGATTCTCTAAATGGATAGCTTATCCAGTAAACCTTTTTTGCTACACTTTCTTGAAGGCTTTCGATATATCTGTTTTTAGTCGTCAAGAACCACACTGATATTTATAATATGTTGGGAGTTCCTATTTCAGGTTTCAAGTTGTTATTTTTCTTTTGTTTTCATATTGTTTTTGAAGTAATTGCGACAGTTTAGATAAAAATCTTCGTTTGTAGCAAGCCGCAGTATTATTGCACCCAGTCGTGTTTGAAACCACGATATTAAAGAACGGTAAGATGTAGTTCGGGAACATTCTTATATTGCATTCAACTCGTACTGTTGAATTTTAGTTTGCCGCGAAGCAGATATTAAATGTCTCGGCGTTGAAACACCAAGACTTCCTCCGTGTTCCAAATCTAAGAAAGAAATTCCACAACAGTCTCTTTCAAAGAACTAGCACATTGTGGAAGAGACTGGTGCGTAGGAGCTACCCTGAGAACTACTATATTAATTTCTTCAAGTCAAGGGTTATACGTTATCTATCTTCATAGCTTCCACTTCTTATCATCATCTCTTTCATTTATAGAGCACACCTCCTTCATCAGAAAGAGTAACTCTCTTACTTAGGTGAAGCACGAGCATTGTATTTATTGTAGGAATTTCAGTATAAAAATAATTGTTAAACACAATGATCTATTTATCAATTTTGGTGGCACATTAATGAAAATCTGATCAGAGTGAAGTTTCAGAAAGAAGTAATTAGAAATTATTGAAGTGCATGTATTTGTTGTATATTAAGTATAACGGAAAACATTTTCTTCTTAGAAGGTAATTGTTGTAGCATATCTACGGACGATAATGGGTATAAATACTGTATGTTGGTCTGCAGTTAGAGTTTTGTGTCCTACGGGCTCGGATAGCCCACATTAAATTCTGCCTTGTGCCACATCTGACTGCGTGGAGCGGTTGGTAAGTATCCTACAGTTGAACATTCGTCTCCAGTTGTTCTTTTCAAACTCTCTGCCTCTGGGCAGATAGGATCCCCAGACGAGGCTATGTCGAAAGGCGGAGTCTCGTCTCTGGAACCAACTACCCGACCCCCTTTTATACGGGGTCTACGGGAATTATTGGCCGAGCCTAGGAACTCGGATACCTCACGTTAAATTCGGCCTTGTGCCATATCTGATCGCGTGGAGAGGTTGGTAGATATCCCGCAGTTGGAGATTCATTGTGGATTTCATTTGGCTCGCTTCTAGCAGTTGACTACTCATTGTACCCGCCGCTGGCGAATCTTATATGTGTTGTTCCTGTTCTAAGTATTATCGTTCATTACCAACGTTCGTATGATTATTCTATTCAGTAACATTTCATAGGTGACAACAATAATATAGCGTGAATCTTCTTAATGACGCTTATCTGTTTTTGTTTTTGTTTTTTTATAAATGTGGCTATCGAAAACCTAACATTAATTAGACTCAAACATATCAGACTGTCGATTGAAAGAATCACCGAATGATTTCACCTACCAAAAAATTTAATGTATGATATTTCGAATGAAAACACGTTTTTTATTTTTCGTTGAAGTATCTGGGCCCATTTCCTCACTCTTTCTTTTTTTTTTTTTTTTTAAATGTTTACCTTGAAGAATTTTTAAAAAATCCTTCCAAACTGTTTTCTTCATGTTTTTTTTTTCTTAATCAATACCGATTATTTTTTCTGTTTTGACGACTTGTATGTTTCTATTTTCATTTTCCCCCCTTCCATTTTCTTTTCGCGGTCTTTTTTCTCTTTCTTTTTTTTCTGCACCATTTCCTTAACTGTTCTTGCGTTTTTTTGTCTCCCTTCTCTATTACAACCTCAGTTATAGTTCTCCTTTCAGTATAAATTTATTCTTTCTTTTTATTTCCTCTTCCGTCTCTTCTTTACTGCATCTCTCTCATCGCCCTTTCTCACATTACCTACTTCCGTTTCCCCTCCCCGCTATTTGTTACTTGTCCCTGACTTCTAACTCTCCTGTGTTGCCAACCGTGCTACATCGTTTTGACAGGCGTCGCTATTCCTTCTTCACTTCCGTAAGCTAAAACCTTTTGATAAGAATTCACAGAGATGAAACTATGAGTGTGCACACCCTACGTCAAGGGTCCAAACCTCAGTGTGGCTGGCCGGAATGGTAAATGATTCCATTAAGAATGACGGGAATCAACACAAAGTGTCGGCCACCGATCAATGTCTTCAATGGTTTGCAATGTGCAGTCAAGCAAAGTAGACAGACTCGTCTGCACATCTGATCAAAGAACTGACTCAAAGAAAATAGTGCGTGTCTAGCCATCTTGCCTGAGGAATGTAGCTTTGCCTGCGTTAAAAATTGTGTACCGGAAGTAATTATAACAGCTGATCAATGCATTTCACAATTCTGAGTAATAGGCCATATGCTATGTTGAACTAATAGAATGATTTGATAGGTTTGTTGTTAAAAACTATGTATAAAGAGTTATTTATCAGGGAAGTTAGAATCAAGAAGTGGCGTATTCACCTATTTTGGTATTATAACAGCAAAAGAAGATTGCTGATACTGAAATACGAAATGCTTAGGGTGTGTGAAAGAAGTCTTTTAGAAATTGAAGGTGGTACTAAATTAAGGATGGTATTAAACGAAACGACAGAAAAATATTCTTTTAAAAAGATGTCTTTGTCATGTCTATTTTTTTTTAGTCAGTGAATACAGGAAAGTATTCTGGCTAGTGAAAAATATACTTCAAGCAAGATGTGGTGCAAAACAATAAACACTGAGAATGACATTCTCGTATTAAGTCACAAGTTGTCTTAAACTTGTTCCTTATTTTATTGTTTTCTATAATATTTAAATTAATTATAAATAATTTGAAACGATGAAAGTCCGAATGTCGAAAGACGGGGAATTAATAAAAAAAATTAATAATTTTTAGTTTTTGCAAAGGGTGATTACTCCCTTTTTGCATGAAAAACAGCCGTTCGTGTTCATATAAATAATAAGATACAATATTAAATCAACTCTACAAGGACGCGAATTTCGCAACGCTGAAACTTCAGTGAGTATTCAGTAACTGATGATTGGGTAACCGCATTAAACTCCGAGTCCAGCTATCATCGTCGGGTATTATTTGTACAGTGTAACCCGGATATAAGAGAGTTGTCGGGACCGAAGAAGAAGTCTCTTATATCCGGGTTTGGTCTATTTTATATACATTAACACAGGCTCTAATTTGGGACCAGAGAAAATCTCTCTTATATCCGGGTTACACTGTATTCACTAAGTTGTACTTAATATCTCAGTTATTTGATATTCAGCACTGATTTTATTACACTTGTGTAAAGGTATATATATGTACGCGTAAGTATAAGTGCGTATACGTATGTTTTTACCATATATATATATATATATATAGAGAGAGAGAGAGAGAGAACGACGTAAGAAAGTTGATTTTACTGATATCAAGTGATATATCAGACAAGGTAGAAAATCAAAGTGGATAATATTTTATTGACAACTCGTTTCACATTCTTAAGGTAGCATTTTCAGGTCAGAATAAAAGACAAGTTTTTGGGTCTATGGTTTTATGTTATATTAAAACTGTTAATATACATATTTTTATCGTTTGTGGTGTGCAATAACATCTCTATTTAGCAATTTCCTTACATTTTTTTTTAAATGCGAACCATAGAAACCTTGTTTAATAAGTAATAATATTTTATTTGCGCTGTGAGGTAGTTAACGACATACAAATCCGCGTTGGTGATACACAGGCTCGATTTTTTTTTTTTTACAATAAATATGAACAGACACTGATTTGTTACGCAAAAACAATGCGCATTCACTAAATGTTCCTCCTCTTCCTCATTTGCCCTGACAAAAATGAGATGAACAAGATGCCTGTATGGTTTCTATGTAAAAACATCTATGTGACAAAGTAGTAGATTTGGTTCGCTGAAATCAGATTTAAGATTAAATGTTTTAATTTCAAGGAGTCAGATACTGGAATAGTTTGGTTCGCCAAACTTCCGGTTCAAACACCTTCCGGTCTTTTGAAAAAGAATAGCGGTTTATCTTTTTTTCTTTTTTAAAGTGAATGTCCAATTCCTTTTAAACTCTTTGTATTTTATTTAACTGCCAGTATCTCCTTGCGTTTTATTATGATTATCGACTTGCTTGGGATGAATTGAATAAAAAAGAATTTGTTCTGTACTTAACAAAAAAAAACAAAAATACTGACGAGTGCTAAACTGAAGGACACAATTGAACCTCCTCAGGTAACAAAAAAAAAAAAAAATGAACTCGACTCCGTTGTGGAATATGAAGTTACCTATTAGAAGGCCACGAATTTGATTTCAAAGACGGATCAAAATTAAAAATCAAATGATATCTCGTACGACCCAGAGAATTTAATATAGATAATTACATGCAAATGTTGCCACAAACATTACATTGGCGAAATCACTCCGGCAAAGGATGACAGTTCATCATCAAATAAATTAAGCACCACCCACATCAGAAAAATAGCCCTTAGACAACACACAGAGGAATGCAAGGACAAAATCTAACAAATTTTACTGCTTTCACATTTTACTAGTGCGACCACAGAACCACTAAAGAAAGGCGGATTAATAAGGAAATACTTTATATCAACAATTTCAAATGAATACTTAATTAATTGCATAAATAGTTTCTACCAAATTCTCCTAAGCATAAGCGACATATATAACCTGTTATGCCCCTTATTTTTTTTTCATTTTTTTCACGGAATATACAACACATGTGCGTCTTCAACGCCGTCAACAACGAAAGTGGTTAGTACATGTGAATAGAAAAGAAAATAACGAGCTAATCAGAAGGTTACCAAGAAAGACTCCAAAATTAGTGAAAAGAGCAATGACAGTTGCTGGACATTTAGAGGCTTATGTTTCAGAAGATTTCATATTAATAAATAAAAAAAAAAAAACAATTTAAAATAAAAATACATAAAAAAAATCCCAGGAAACCACTTACTATATGATATACAAAAAATCGTGCTCATGAGAACCACTCACTCACATACTAAAAGAAAAATACTCTAATGTTATAGGCTCAATGGAGTCCTCAGAAAACACTTCGTTTATTTCACATGGTAGGTGGAGGATTTATTAAAAGATTGCATCAAATAGCA
>CAHIKZ030001746.1:3150000-3172500 GCA_903632075.3 Acanthosepion pharaonis | reverse complement strand
CTATGTTCGTTGCAACAGATAAGAGGCGCTACTTTCGAAGCATATATCTTATTTTTGCAGCCATCCGTTTCTTTGTGTCTTCACTTTCTCCTCTTGGGTAGATAATATAGCCGATGTGTAAGGCTGCTTCCATTGTTCATAACAACCAAATATTACTTGGAAAAGCTGTCAACGTTGATCTCAAATTTAGATAATTTCACCCATACATCTTTCGTAGCCGGCTTCTAATTGCGGTCATATGATTTGCTTACGCAGGCCTTTCAAAAAATTGGGTTGTGACGTCAATCGGGATTTGTTTAATCATTTCATTCAGGTCACGAGTGTAATTAATAATCTGTGGATTTTATTTTTCTTCATAGGAGAAGTTATTTTGGAGATTATATTTCTATTCATTTAAGAAAATATTTTTCTCAATATTTCCTATATTTTGTATCAAGCTTAAGGGATGCTGCTGATTTTTATTAATCTGAATTCTTAACCAGAAAAATAACTAATTATTTTTGCTGAATGTCAACATTCATTTTCTTTTAATATATGGAAATAATTTCCCATTAGTCATTCACGAATGAAAAAAATATATGAATTATTTTCCAGATATAATAAATAAATACATCTTTTAAGTTTTTTCTTAAGAGAAGTTATTGTGTCAGAAACGGAGTTTTACCAGGTAATCAGTATTTAAAAATATAAAATTAAACGCGTATGGTCTTTCGTAATGAAAGTTGCAAATAGTTGATTTCACGAGAAATTAACAGATAAAAGTTAATTTTTTTCCATGCAGGTGTGATCGAGATAATGTTATTTTCGCAATAGTTTGTCGAGATTAGAAAAAATAAGTATATGAAAGGCCAGTATTGGCATTTGGGAACAGAAACCATTTCTACAGTTATCCCATTATGATTTATCCTACTCTTCATTGTGTTCAATATTCATTTCACTTCAACTTACTCTATTCACTGTCAATATGGCGGAATGTTTAGGATTTATGTAATGCTAATCTTTGCCTTAACGTGTTATGCTTTTGACTCTGATATATTGATTTTTGTCGGAAATTTAAAATTTCATAATTACTTTTCTAGATTTCCTCAGCGTAACCATGACCATTTGTTCATGTTTATAATAGTTTCTATTTATCTTCAGTTCTTCATAAGTATTTCTTTGTTTATTTTTAATTTTCTTGCTCTGTTCTCACGGATATTTCACATTAATGTCCGTTTTAAAATGTCTCTGTTTTTATAATATTATTTATTTCCGCATTTCTTGTGTTTTCTCTTTAACATGATAATAATAATCCATCATTATCATCTTTGTGAGTCGGTCACATTTCCATCGTCCTATTATTGAAAGTACTGTTGCCCAGCATGAGAGCGATGCTAAAGTACTTCAGTTCAGTTCAGTTATGTGCCATGCGTGATACACACTTAAGCGATTTGGTATCTTTCGATACATGACTGACGAGAAAGATTTCTTTCCGCATTAGGTTGCCATTTCTTTCTGTGGTAGACGAGTTGCCATCCAAGGCTATAGAACCCGGTCAGTTTTGCTAGGGGCAAAAAGAAGAGGATTCATAACTTTCCCAAGTTTCTTAGCACGTAAGTGAATGCAATGGATTCGACTGGAATTCGAACTCGGCTCTCCGATTCCTCAATAGACACGGCTTATATGTCACCTTATATGTCAAACTAATAGGATTGTATAGTCAATCACTTCGTTTATTGTTTGATATGTCGTATCCAGATGGTGCAGGTGTTCCTTCATTTCATAAGTCCTTCTTTGTCGTATATTTCGAAATTATCGTTAATATAAGCTCTGTATGACTTCTTGACTTTAAAGTTTTATCCTTTCTAAATGGCTTAAATAAATTTATTAATTGAAAAGTTTAAATTAACATTATGTATTGACGTGTGTGTATCATGAAAGACTGACATTTGACTCGAAATAGAAAAAAAATCAGTAAAAAAGGAGAGCTTTAAATACCCTGTCTATCAGTTGTGATGGTTGTTTGAATATATATATATATATATATATATATATATATATATATATATATATATATATATATATATATATATATATATATATATCAGGTTATCCGATAAGTTCTGTTCGAATTTTAACTTTTTGTTAAAAATGAACGAAATTTAAAGAGTATTTTATAATGTCTAATGGAGCTGAACATTATTTTTATGTTTAGATGCATTTAAACTGATTAAATTTTATTCCAGAGAACAATAAAATTAAATTTTGTTTGATTAAAACCCAAGAATCATTTAAGGCAAATAATGCTTTATGAGTTCAAGAAAGGGATCTCATCAGCCGAATCGGCTAGAAACATTTACTCAGTTTATGGAGAGGAATGTGTGAATGAAAGAACTTGCAGAAGATCGTTTGCAAAATTAAGAGATGGAGATTTCACCCTTGAAGATGAAGATCGAACCGGACGTCCAGTTGAGTTTTATGAAAAGCTTCTTGAAGCAGCACTTCAAGAACATCCTGCTTTATCAGTTGAGGAATTGGTAGTGGTTCTCAGTTCAAACCATACAACTGTTCATCGTCATCTTCAACAACTTGGAAAAGTTCCTAAACTTGGAAAATGCGTGCCTCATGAATTGTCTAAAAACAACCTCAAATCTCGAGTTGAGATCTGCTCTTCTCTCTATACTCGCCAAATTGTTTCACCTTTTTTAATAGACTTGTGACTGGCGACGAAAAATGGATCTTTTATCGAAATGTTAAGCGTCGTAGACAGTGGCATAGTAAAGGGGAAGGACCCCAGCCACAGCCGAGAAGGCAACTTCATGTGCAAAAGATTCTTCTTTCAAACTGGTGGGATCGCCAAGAAATAATCCACTTTGAATTCTTACCACCTAATGCAACAATTAATGCTCAAATATACTGTCAGCAATTAGAGCGTTTGAACAAAGTTTTGAGGAAAAAAAGACCTGCTCTAGTGAATCGAAAAGAGGTGATATTTCATCAGGACAATGCACGACCCTACACAGCAAGAATCACGTCACAAAAGATCAAAGAACTTGATTGGGAGAAAATTCATCATCCAATTTATTCTCCCGATCTTGCTCCTTCAGTCTACCATTTGTTTCGTAGCTTACAGAATCATTTGAAAAAAAAAACAGCTTTTGTAACACAGGAAGAGGTTAAAACTGGCATTTGTGAGTTCTTCGAATCAAAGCCAAAAGAATTTTACAGTAATGGAATTAGTAAGCTTGTTAATAGATGGAAGGAAGTCATAGATAATCAGGGAAATACATTGTTGATTGAATCTGTAATTAAATGTAACATTTGGTCACTTGTTTTCTTTATTCAAAATTCGGACAGAACTTATGGGATGACCTGATAGTAAGCTTGTTAGTAGATGGATGAAAGTCATAGATAATCAGGGAAAATACATTGTTGATTGAATCTGCAATTAAATGTAACATTTGGACACCTGTTTCCTTTATTCAAACAATCACAACCACCAGTCTATTATTTCAAAACTAACTTTGTAACATTCCGAAGAATATTTCAAAGTAAAGGTTGGTCCAGAAGTCTTGGGTACATTTCAAGTCCTCATATCTTCTGAACTATGAATGGTAGTAAGATGGAAATGATACCATTTTAAAGCTAAATTCAGTAAGGTTTTTGTAATGCTAATGATTTTTTCATATTTCTTCAGATCCAGTAATGGCGTCCTTGAAATTGCAAAAACTGAACCATGGACACTTATTCAACGTGCATTTCTTAGGTCTCCAGATCTCACACATTGCGATTTCTTTTTGTAGGGGTTTGTGAAAATACTGGTCTATGTGCCTCCTCTTCCAAAAGACGTGGACGAACTGAAGGCCCGAATAAGGAAGCTGTTTCAACCATCAACAATTTAATGCTGGGACACGTTTGGCATGAATTGGACTATCAGCTTGATGTGTGTCATGTGACAAACGGGGCTCATATTGAATATCTTTGAACACTTCATGTAAAATTTAAATTAAATTCTTTCAGAATATGTCAGGCGCGTTTTTATATCCTTAAAATCTTCGAGATATTCAATGGCAAAATGTTTCCAAGACTTTTGGAACACCCTGTATTGGTTTAATTAAAAGGTTTGTACGTGAAGCTTCCAGAAATCACTCTTTTGCTTCTATAGAATAATATATCTACTACTGCGAGTCTCTTCTACATCTATAAAAAAATGGGTAATTTGCTTTTTAAGCCCGCGCTAAATATATAATAATAAAATGCCAAATAATTATATGTACGTGAAAATTTACATGCTTAATTCGAAAATAACTAAGAAATTTTGCTAAAATCTACCGTTTAGGATTTATGGACAATAAAATTTCGGACTCATTCGCGTTATGGCACGGCAGACATTACTAGCGTTGTTCACTACTGAGTAGATTTCCGTGGAAGATCATGTTGTTAACGGCATTTTCACGGTTCTTACTTGACTGAATTACTGCGCAACTAAGGACTCATTGCGTGCGCAATGACAAAAAGGTTATTCCGCAGCAAATATCTGCAAACCCCGCTAGTAATTGCTCACGCGACGCGAATGAGTTCGAAATTAAATTGTCAATAACTTCAAAACGGTAGATTTTATCAAAATTTGTTTGTTTTTTTTTTCGAATTAAGCCTATGCATTTACACCTAAATATAATTTTTTTTATTACATATTTAGTGCGGGGCTAAAAAGAAAATTGTCCTGAATTCTATGTCATATAGGAGGATATATATAGCAGCAATTCAGCACGCTTAATTTTGTCTCTCGTGTAATTTTCCTATTTCTTAACCTTAGAGTATGAAAGTGTCTGCGAGGATTCTTCGAGACGTCAGGTCTCCAAACTAGATTATTGAACTTGGTATCGAAATACTTATAAGGCGTTTCTCTGCAAAATTAGTAATTTCAATATACTGAATGATTGATTGATTTGTCTCTTTTTACGGCTTATCAACATTTTCTATGCTATTTAAAGCTAGAATTACTTTTTCGTTTGTAATAATGTTTTCCGGACACAATAAGTCCTACTGATACAAATCCTACTAACTGACCCATAGTTATGTTCAGTGTAGTGGATATAAGAAACCCGACTGGAATTAGAACACGACTCTCCGATTAACAAATCCGAGCTCTTATCCATGACACCACCTGAATATCCAAATCTCTGTTATTCCTAAATTGTCACTCATTTAGGGACTGAATAAGCGCGACGTTGCCAAATTTCGGTGAATGCATGAATACTTATTTTCAATATAATCGACGTATAGTGCTATATAATTTTCAGGGTTTTTTTTATCGATTTTCTTTCTTTCCTTTGTTAAATTCTGAGTTACTTCAACTTCAGCATTAGATGAAAAATCTTGACCTTTCACCCCCTCTTCCTATTTCATATCAAAACAGGACACGTATAGTGCCAAATCGGAGCTGAATGGATTTCATTGAACAATTCAGAATTCCAGAGTTCTCTTCCTTTGTAAAGGTGCCATTGGTTTTGTAACGTAGAAAATTTATTTCGAGTTTTGTTTGAAGATGTTTTTGCCATTGATACCACAGTTCTCGTAATTCCAGTAGGGCGACAATGTCTAAAGCCGCTAATTCTGTCAATGATGGCCCTTCTATCTGCCTCTCAGACATATTATTCATGATTAATATAATTGACTTATGCCACCACACAATGAACTGACGTTGAGAATGTTTGGACAGGAGTACATGCATGTTCAAGCATATTTCTATATTTATTTCTAGCCAGACCTATCGGTAAGATACCTCGTTTATCAATTAAGCGGGTGTATGTATAGTTTCACGCAAAGAATTATATATATATATATATATATATATATATATATATGTGTGTGTGTGTGTGTGTGTGTGTGTGTGTGTGTGTGTGTGTGTGTATTACTGAACAGCAGATGTTTTCGTATATGTATAACTGTGACATTTAGAAGAAGCAGATGGTACCTAATAGAAGGAAAGCGGGCGCTGTGAGTTCTTTCCTTTGCGTCTGAGGACAGGAAAAGCCACAGACGGTGGCAAATCCCAATGTTTACAACGAGCGCTTCCTTAAACTAATTCGGTGTTTGAAGTTGCATCAGGAAGTTATAAGTAATTTGCATTGTATAAACACTTGTCAGCCCTGGGAGAAAAAGTTTCCCAGGCGTGCAACTCACCCTAATTATCTGTTTACCTATCTAGTCGAGCGTGTGTATGCCTAAATATGGATAGAAAGTGTGTATACGTTATTAATTTTTCGTTGGCTTTTGGTCAACATGAACAACTGGCGTCACGTTTGTTATTAACATCAGGGACTGAAAGTGTTTACCTAAGCGACAGGTGAATGTTCAGTGGGCATCTGTCTAGATTTCGTTGTGATAACCATTAGGAAACCGCTGAAAGACAGAAAGCAAATTAACACGCGCACACACACATACAAACACGTATATATGTATGATATCTGTATGAATCACCATTTTGCAATATATATATACATATATATATTGCAAAATGTTGATTCATATTAATATATATATATATATATATATATATATAT
The DNA here is from genome assembly GCA_903632075.3 of Acanthosepion pharaonis. Classification (NCBI taxonomy): domain Eukaryota; kingdom Metazoa; phylum Mollusca; class Cephalopoda; order Sepiida; family Sepiidae; genus Acanthosepion; species Acanthosepion pharaonis. The sequence continues at coordinate 3,165,955 of CAHIKZ030001746.1, read as the reverse complement.
ATATATATATATATATATATATATATATATATATATATATATATAAAGGCTTAAACTCATATTCCATGGTCATAATTTATTCCATTGGAATCGTAAATATTCAAAAAATTTACATGTATTTGTATGCACCTATGTATATATATTTATATATTTTGCATAAGTATGTGTATATTTACCACTAATATTATATATATATATATATGTGTGTGTGTGTGTGTGTATGTGTACGTACTTATATATGTAAGTACCTACGGAGGATGAGTCAGTCAGCGAGAGGCTATAGAAGATTGATTTCTATTAATCTTTTGAATACATTGTTGTACAAATGCCTATCCTGTAGGTTAAACTTGAAGATTTAATAAGAACCACTTATTAATATTTAATATTTACAAATCTATCTATTTATGCATCCTAGTATGTTCATATCAATCTAATCATCCTAGTATGTTCATATCAATCTAATCATCCTAGTATGTTCATATCTATCTAACCTTAGCCGACGCATTTCGTCTTCCATGGACAATCTATCTATCTATCTATCTATCTATCTATCTATCTATCTATCTATCTATCTCAGTCTTTGTATAGTTATAACGATCTAGTTAATTGTCAGTCACTAGATGAGTAACCACTTGGAAATACTAGGCACTATAAGTTTCGATGTGCTGAGAGTCTAATGGGTAACGGCTTAGAATTGGAAAGCGGAGAGTCGAGTTACAATTCCATTCGTGTTCGTTATGTAATTATGCGTAAATTCACTTAGGAAATGCATGGGTTCACCTCTTCTCCCAATTCTAGGTGTTAAAAAGTTGGACTTGTATCAGTAAGTCATTATTATTCTCTAGAATTCTTACAATCTAAAAATAGTTATTGACTTCAAATAACCTGAATTCTGAATGGTGATATGTTAACCCGTCGTTCTTTATGACATGTGTGTGGAAAATTAAATTTAAAAATTTTCTTCCATCGACGAATTTTCATTTATTCGGCTAAGTTTTTAGTTTTTATTCGTATTAATATTTGCCAGATACCCTTGATGGAATACTAGATTAAAACTATGATGTAGAATAAGTATACGTTTCTTAGCAGGCGAAGTAATTTGAAAAGTATGCGAATATTGTCTCTTCTTCAGTCAGTCAGTAGCACACGTGATACACTCTTGTGTGATCATTTATCTTTCGATACACGACTACTCGGCAGAAGAATTTTCAAGCAGTAGGTTGCCATTTTGGTGGACAAGGGCTAAAGAACACAGCCTGTCCTACTCTTAAACCCATTGGTGTGGGGTGAGAAGAGATGGATTCTTAAATTTCTTAAGGGTTTTTCGATCTCTGCTCTCCATTCTCATTTCCATGCGATATCTATTACACCACAATGCACATTATATATATATATATATATATATATATATATATATATATATTCAGGCACCAGGTATTCATCCAAATAACATCGGTCTATTTAATTTTTTATTATATTCTTATGATTGAGTGTTCTATACGAAGTCCATATTTTGTATTTTTTTATATAATTTCGAATATCGCAGTCATTTTCAAGAATAAATGTGTTGCATGTGCATTAGAATTACTTATATATACATATCTACATGTGTGTGTGTGTGTGTGTGTGTGTGTGTGTTTATTTGAGCAGCAACTTTTCATTCATGTATCTTTCATAGAAAACCGCCGACAACGAAGTCTGATTTAATCTTTTATTGAGTTTTCCCATAATCTAACATCTTTCTGGTACACAAATTTTCATCATTTAAAAACCTATCCTTGATAATGGCTGGAGAAGTAGCTGAAAGAACTCGGAACAATTATAACTAAGGATAATTCTTATATTCTTTAACCCAGAAAAACAGAAAAATGAAAGATGCATAGTTACCGGAAACTTATGTTTACTAAACATGCTTACCGGAAGCTTATGTTTACTAAACATGGTTACCGGAAGATTATGATCGTGCGAACATAAGTTCCAGTAAAGATGTTAAATTCTAGTTTGTTTACAAAGAAAAACCTTGGAAATTGCGTTTTTGCCATCACAAAATGACTTTAAAAATGTAAAATATAAACATAGAACTGATATCTTTAAATATTTCTAGAAATTTTAAGATAGGGGAATTTCACCATCTGTTAAATGGGAAATTGTTTCTAGAGCCAGGGCTTTTAACGGGAAAGACAATTGTTGTTTTTGTTCTGTTGAAAAACTAGTTATCCTAAAAGATTAAACAACCCTAAATGATTGAATCAGAGGAGTGATTTAATATCTTCTTTTAGCCACAAAAATAAACATCTTAAATGCACTACACCAGATTAGTTCTTAAAACCTTTATTAATTCTTTTCTACCGTTTTTCTATTTTTCCTCTTGCTTGTAGATCACTCTTCTGATTTCTTGCTCCAGAGTGAACTTTTTTAAAGATCAATGATCATACGCTGTCTTTTAATTTATGTTATATTTATTGGCCTGTCTCATTAATAATGTTTTTCGTCTCAGATTCTTTCAAACCCAGTAACACTTTGCATCTTAGTGGCTTTATTACCTTGCTTGTGGTGAAATTTAAAAAAACATTGTGCTTTATTGTTTCAAGGATAAATTTGATAAAGAAAATGGACATTGACTCCATGTAATACATTATATGTGAACCATCCTCATATAATAAATAATATTCTTCAACATTTATGACAGCAGTCTTCCTGTCATGAATTTTGAAGAATATTATTAATCTCATCCACTGTAATGTAAGTAACATCTTGTTCATATCTTTTTTTAGACTTCCAGATTACAATTGCTTATATTTTTTAAAATACGTTGCTTGTTATTTTCGGAATTCCTGAAATTAATTTTTTTATTTTTACCATATCATATCTTATGTGTACTATTGTCGTTATATTTAGCTGAATTACACTAGACTTTTTCACTTTCTTATTCGGAATTAGTTGGAGCTATCCGTAGTCTTTCTTCCTTCGAGTAACCGAAAAGCATTGTCTGGGGATATTAACAGGTATAAGCAATTCCTGAGAAAGAAAGCATACTTAACCACTTGAGATTTCTCAATGTCTGAGGGTTTGGGGCAATGCACAGAGACAATTATCTTAAGTACCGATGCTATTTTGCTGAATAATAATAATAAAAAAATGAACACAAAGGATAAATAAAGTGAGAGAATGTACTTATACGCAAACAAAAAGCCGGATTATATCTCTTCTTTTTGGATTTGATGGAATCTCTTCGACTTATTAAAAGCAAACTTCGTTTGAATTCATTTTTTGTGCAAAAAAAAAAGAAAAAGAAAAGATTTTTACTCAAATTTATAACCACCAAATATCATTTTAGAATAAAAGCGCATTTCAATCTCCAGATTGGTTGATATTATTTAATTCTTGCTTGAAAGGTTACATCACTTTTCCTTGTTTATGTATTCAATATGTACATACGCACAAGTTATATTCATTCAATAAAACTAGTTTTTAACACATCTCTTTAGGCAGTATGCCTATTTATTGCTGAATTCTATATCCGGAATCTATCTATTTAAAATTTTAGTTTTTGTTTTGAAACTTGGCAATTCCTGTGTAGCGATGGAATCATATTTTTAAAATAGAAAATAATTATAATAATCTATCTATCTATCTATCTATCTATCTCAGTCTTTGCATATTTATCCCGATCTTTTCATATCCATCTATCTCAATCTTTTTTATGTATTTAGTGGTCAGTATCTAAATGAGTAACGGCTTGGAAATACTAGGCACTGTAAGTTTAGATATGCTGGTAGTCTAATGGCTAACGGCTTAGAACTGGAAAGCTGAGAGCCAAGTTCCAATACTATTCGGGTTCGATTTAAATACTTATGGGCAAATTCACTTAGGAAACGCATGGGTTCACCTCTTCTCCCAATTCTAGGTGTTAAAAAGTTGGACTTGTATCAGTAAGTCATTATTATTCTCCAGAATTCTTACAATCTAAAAATAGTTTCTGACTTCAAATAACCTGACAGATGTTGATAAACCATAAAACGATGAATTAATCAATAGATATTTGAAAAGTTCATGGCTTATAGGAATAGATTCTGAACACGTGGTTTTCTTTCAAAGCTGACTAAAATTTATGTCATATATACTTATTCTGAATGGTGATATGTTAACCTGTCTTTCTTTATGACGTGTGTGGAAAATTAAATTTAAACATTTTACTTTGAATCGAAAGAACAAACAGCAAAATATATAAGTGACGTTTATTGAGATGGTGCCATAGTTTATGATAGAGTTCGTAAGTGGTTGGGTAAGTTTAAAAATGGAAGGCTTCATCTGGAAACTGGGAATATTCCAGCAGAGCTGAATCAAAATACTAATAAAAATAATCAAGGTCACACGAGAGAAAACAATGTACAGATACACCACGTACTCACGTGTTCATTTTCCCATAAGTTGCCGCATTACGAGTGACTTTGTGTAGATGGTGCCTGTCAACTCGTAAAGGCGGTCCATCGGGGGAAATAAATCACTGAATTAAAGCCTTTGGTGTCTTGTCGTCATATCAAAACACGGACAAAGATATGGAATTAAATCCAGGGAGATTATCCGGACTGGAGACGCGAATGCTGTCGGTAATCAAGACTGAGAGATAAACTTCCGATAACATCCGCAGTCAAGTTGGCTCCAAAATGGCTCCCTGTATTCCTTTGGATCTTGTCAATTACGGACGTGATGGGAGTGGGGGGTAATGTGATATGGGCAGTGCACTACTTCATTATATATATATATATATATATATATATATATATATATATATATATATATATATATTCGGAGGACGAATATTTTTGTGAAAATTTCCTCGGACATTCAGCCAGGTAAATGTTGTTTAATACTTTTTATTATAAACAGAGCATTTACTTAAATATGTGTATCTATAAAAGAATGTATAAACATAAGAAATGTCTCAATATATATATATATATATATATATATATATATATATATATATATATATATATATGTCACCTTAGATTAAATTTATATATAGTTGCTTTAAGATTTAATCGGTTGAAAGTAAACCAAATATATCTTTTATAGAATTATGTGAAAATATAATTTGCACGTTTAAAACTAAAACGAAATTGATGCACTCATGTGCGTTTCCGGAAGTATAAAGGACGTATGTCTATAAGGAATTTTGCAAAACTATTATTCTTGATTTCGTGGAAGCCGGAAGAGAAAAGAAGGGTAAAAAATGACAGATAAATTATAGGCATAAAGAATGTGTTTATTTGGTTAAATTTTTTACATACCAGAATGAAACAAGAAATCCGTATACTTGGCGTAGCAGCCCATAGTAATGTGTGCCAAAACTCCCGCCACCATCCCACCATCAGTTCGGTGACCTGCTGTCTTCCTCTGTGCTTCATACGTTCAGTATGCCTTCTCATTAAATGTACCAAGAATTTCAGCTGTCGCTTTCTGATTATGGATCAATTTTTTTTTCATTTTTCTTAAGATGTTTTAGTTGCCTACGCGCTCCGTCCATGGAGTTGTTATCTTCTTCTATAGAACCACGTTTCTATTGCCTTCAGGTTTTTTTCTACATATATGAGTAGATGGTCCAGCATTCAGTGCTACACATGAACATTGATACTACACTCATGATAAAATCCAAAGAAGAATCAGCTATATTGATCAGGATCTGGCGTCACGGCTTTAGTCTCTTTCTCATTGTCGCAAATTTGCCGCTCTCTGCCTTTTCTCTAAATACATTCATGGCAACAGTTCGAATGAGCTCTTCGCCATGGTACTCATTGGGGTTATTTTTTTAAATTGCTGTGTTATTCCCCACCCCACACACTATGAATCGTACATATTGGGACTAGTTAGAGACAATGAGGTATTTGGGCGAATGTAGTTAAAAAAAAAAGATATGTAAGAATGCGTTGTTTTGGTGTTAGGTATATTGTGGTATGTTTGGGTCAATGTTTTTAGATAGCTAACTTAAACATTAAGACAGAAGAAAACCGTCATTTTCCCCGTTTTGGCCTTGTGCCAATGTTTTCTATGTACTCTTTGCCATGGTACGTAGTCTTTATGTATTTAAACTCAGTAATAGACCGACGAAGAGATCTCGCCAATTTACAGTTAAGTTGGCTAGATACCACAGTAAATTCTAAGCTAACAGTTTTTTTCTCGCACTTCTCGCTTGTGAAATTCTCTTGTGGCTCCATGCTTTCCAATCAACTTTATCTTCTCTTCAAAATTTAAATTTTTAATGCAGTTTCAATCGCTATTCTACTGATTAGTCTTCTTCTGTTACCTCTCCTTAGAAATTTTACCATTTTCTAATTCTTCCACACCCAGCAAACACTTGCGTCTTAGAGAATTTACTTCCTTGCTTGAGGTGAATTCGTTTAAAAAATATCAATTCAACACTGAATTATTTGTTTCTAAAAAGGTTTTTATGCTTCTTTTTACTTACCATATTTTTAAATGAATCTTTCGCTAATCCAATAAGTCTTTTTATATCAGTGTCGTATTTTCCATGTGCTGTTATAAATATTATAAGATATTTAAACTTTTGTACTTGTTTAATTTTGACATTTGTAATTCGCATATCGTACTTTTTCTCTTGTTGAGAACCAAACTTAGTAAATTAGTCCTTTCTTCTCTCTTTCATTTACTAAATTGCCTCATTGGTCCTGAATCATTATTTTTGGAGCCGCACTTCATCTGCGCATCTTAAATCGTTACGATTGCGTCTAACAATAATAAATCCGGGCAGTATTCCCAACTTCTTTCATATAGCCTCGGTGGAGAGGTTTAAGAAATCCGGTGAGAAGACACATCCTTGCCTTTTTCCGTTTTAACTTTTGTGTATCGACTAAATTCATTTTTCTATACGTTTGAAGGCGGTTTGTTTCGGGTATAAATTCTGGGTTATTCTTACATCTTTTCCAAATAAATGTTGTATATATACATTTCAAATATATAGACTAACAACAAGCCCTTAAATATCATTGCATAAAAAGTAAAAACTTTCGGGGAATAGAAACATAAAGATGGCTCAGTGACTGCTAAATTTATGGAAATAATATACAAATGTTTGAATATATATATATATATATATATATATATATATATATATATATATATATATATATATATATATATATATATATAAAATAATCTAAATCTTGTCTTTGACATTCATTAAACAAGTAACGAAATTTAGCCCAGAGACAATATAGAGAAAGTCCAGAGAAGAGAACTGAAGAAGGCAACAATGACATGTTTCTGGCAAATCCTGCAGCCAAGCCCTTTTCAGGTTTAATGCGTTGTATCCCTTTGGATCTTGTTTAAACGGCCGAGAGTAGGTACATGATTCTGACCGTGCGAACGTCATCCGCATACTATCGTCCAGGTCTGCTCATAGAATAGGTCCTGGGGTTCTCACCACCAACGGACTGAATTTTCACATAACAGGACGCTACTCTTCATCTTGCGAGATAAATGTATGTCTACTTACGTAAATCTGCTATCATCAATGTTAAGAAATTCTCTCCTGAACTGGCTCTTGCTCTCTCTAAAAACTATAATAAATCATTCGATGCCTACTTTCCTGCTGAATGCAAGACATCATCTGTTGTTCCATGTTTCAAGAACTCTGGTGAGCCGTCCAACTATCGACCTTTTAGAATTCTATTGTTATTTGCGAAACTTCTAGAGGCCCTAATCAATGTTGAACTGGTTCATCATCTCTCATCGCGGGGCTTTTATGCGACAAACAATATGGCTTTCGTCTCTACATGTCAACTGCCGATAATTAAGGAAAGAAGGTATCATGTACTAGATAAAAATGGTCAAGCCCCAGCTGTATCTTTGGACATCTCATGTTCTGGAATTCAGGTCTTCTCTCCAATCTGAAAATTTACGGTGTTTCAGGGCACTTTTTTTATAACTGATCCAGTCTTTCCAATCAAATTGTAAAAGGAAAGTTAAACTGAATGGCTACTCGTCTAGATCCTTTCTTACTAACGCGGTGTCCCCCAGGGCTTCATCCTTGGTCAGACTCTGTTTTTAATTTTCATTAATGACCTTCCTGATGACATCAGCTCACAACGTGGTATTTACGTTGATGACACAAGTTTCTCCTGCATCGATAGTAAGGTTTATCAGAACGACAACATCAATATGGCAGACGATGTCCAAAACGACCTGGTCCGTCGTTAACTCGGGCAAAGTTTGGCGTGTTATGCCTCCGAAAACAAACTTCTCGTTATTAATCAGCCACAGCATGGCTGATGCTAAACTCCAGAAAAGGGACTCGCTGCGACTTCTTGGACTCACGTTATCTGATGACATGAAGTGGAAAGACTTATAATGAATCAACTGCTATGCCAGCGATTAAGAAAACGTTTCACTGCGTCGGGCCAGACATTTTTTCCTTCCAGAATCTATAAGCCTACCATTTATCCATGCTAAGAATAGTCCTGCCACACATGGTTCGGTATCCTGCTATTTACCATGAGCACCATGATATTATCCAAAGAAGAAAAAGAAATATTATTGGTCCTGAACTGGCGGCTCGTCTTCAGTTCTTTTCCTATCGCCGTAAGCTTTCCTCTCTATGTTTTATATAAATACTTGTTCGAATGAGCTTTTCGCTATGGTACATGGATTTTTAAAAAAATTTAAGCGCAGTAGTAGAGTGGCCTCGTGATCTCATCAATTTACAGTTGAACTCGCTAGATGTAGCCGTAATTTCAATGCTAACTGTTATTTTCTCGTTTGCGGATCTCTCACTTGACGTCAAGTTTTTCATCAAACTTTAATCTGCAAAAAGTTAAATGGAATATCAAACGCCATCTAATGCCCTCCTGATTACTCTCTTTTCTTTCTGCTCGTCAGTAATATTTCTGTTCCTAATTCTACCTTTCTTTCTCTTATATATATATATATATATATATATATATATATATATATATATATATATATATATATATATATACAGAGAGGGAATTTTAGTCTAATTTTGTTCTCAATTATATATTATGCCATTTTCCTATGTCACTGATATCTTATATCGTCGAAATCTCTGAAAGAAATGAAAACTATAAGACAGATTTCTTGTTCAACTTTCGTATGCATAAAATTTAACGAAACAAACATATTTTTATGCATATTCTTTATCTTGTCCATTTCTATTCGCTTCGGTGATCATCAAAGAACAAAAGGTGGTTCTTTCAAAATGCCTGATATATAAGAGTCAGCTATACTGCCGGAAGCACACATGGCTACATCAATTTCCTTGAACCTACGAAAGATTCCTTTATTCTAAATAGTCATATTTGGTTTACTTCAAATATTAAAAAAATAAAATAAAATACTAAACAGAAAATAAAACTATTTTTTTCTCCCAACAACACACATATATACCGGAAGAGATCGAAACTACTTGGGTTAATAAAAACTACTGTGAGTCTCTTAATGAATTTCAAACTAACATCAAGAAACTAAGTAGAGGACTACGGTGTGCGATGGATAAATTGTCGTCTAAATTACGCAAAAATGAAAATAAAACTGATATCTTGATTTTACAGATATTCAGGGTGCGATGGATAAATTGTCGTCTAAATTACGCAAAAATGAAAATAAAGCCGACATTTAAATCTCTCATTTTAACAGATATTCAGGGTGCGACGGATAAACTGTCGTCTAAATTACTCAAAAAATGAAAATAAAACTGATATTTCATTTTAACAGATATTCAGGGTGCGATGGATAAATTGTCGTCTAAATTACGCAAAATGAATATAAAATAGCCATCTCATTTTAACAGATATTCACGATGCGATGGATAAATATATATATATTCCTTAAGTTCAACTAACAAATAGTTTCTTTTCATTTTTTTTTTTTTTTAAAAAAAGGATACACATGCGGATAAGGATTATAAATTATACAGTCAAATGTTAATATATTTTGTTGCTGTTTTAGCTATTTTAGACTCTTTGATATTTTCAATAACTAAACGTTGTTTGTATTGAAGACAATTGTCATTTACTGACATTTTATATTTATATTATTCCTATGTGTGTATATATATATATATATATATATATATATATATATATATATATATATATATATATATATATATATATATTTTGTTTGTGTGTATTGTGAACTCTCCTGTCGTATGACGGCCAAACAGACACCAGCACATACAATTTGATTATAATGATGAAGCTTTTGTGCAGAACCAACCACACTTTTTGAAGGGCCGAATACAGAGACCTGGGGCACTACGTGACACAAGATCCCTAACCGACCCTCCGCAGGTTTTGGATTCAGAGTTGTCCTTCTCTTAGACCAAATGATATCCAAGGCTATAGAACCCAGTCTTTTCTATTAACCCATAGCTGGAGGGAGATGAATAAGATTAATACCTTTCCGAATGTTACTAGCATTTAAGTGAATGGAATCGATATCAAACTCGGCTCTTCCATTCCTCAATCCGATCCACTATCCACCATGCCTCATATATATATATATATATATATATATATATATATATATATATATATATATATATATATATATAGTGTATCACAAAAGTGAGTACACCTCACATTTCTTCAAATATTTAGGTATATCTCTTCATGGGACAGCACTGAAAAATTTACCTTTTGACACAATGAAAAGTAGTATTGAAGGCAAGGCTGACAGAGGAAAGTAATGAATAATGAGCCTGCTTATATATATGGTTGGAACGACACTCATTACGAGGGATAAAAATGAAACATTACTAAGTGCTACAGAAACCAGGAAGTTGTGGTGAGCCATGATTGCTGATGTTCTGAAAAGAAACGTTACAAAAAAAGACATTTAATAGTAAAGATAGGTATTCTCATACAGGAAAAAAATCGGCATTTATTAACCGTTCCTGTTGGTTGAAAGAGATTTTATAAAAAATCTCTTTTGTAAAATATATTTTCAGTTAATTAGACTTATGAAATTCAATTTTCTCTTAAGATATATGACAAATATATTCTATTCTGATGATATGATCACATAAATAATTAAAATAATAATCGAATTATGAAATTAATAAATTATTAAAATTATGTAATTATTAAATTACTTCCTTACACACTGCCCTATCTGGCGGCATTTTAACTATCTCCTGCAATGGGCTGTTCAATGGGCCTTCATCACAACATGCAATGGACAACAATATATTACGGAAGAACTCAAAATTGATCGCTACATTTAAGTATTGCATTCATATTTAAGCTTACCTTTTAAAATTAACGATGATTCTTCTGGAGAAACTTAATGTAAAGACAACTTGATATACGTAGGACTTTATTTTCCGCACGAACAATTATTTTTATTCCACCGACTTTCGTTGGATTTCGGAATTAAATTCGATTATTCCCAAATTTATTTCCAAGTTATAAAAATTGTTATCGCACTCCAAAATTTCGTTAATTGATAACACAAGTTTAATAGAATTCTATTCTGATGTTATAACGGCAGAACTATAATGTCAACATTATGTCCCGTATTCTTCATCTTTTTATGTTAGCATGTAAATCTTTTTTTATAATTCTAATTTTCTGATTTCTCAAGTACCCAGATTTAATGCAAATATAATTTTCTACGAGGAAACAACAGGAGCTCAGTTACTATTTTATCAATCTCAAATAAAAAAAAAATAATACAAAAAACAGACATATATTTTAATTTTCTTTGAGAATCACTAACTCTGTAATACAATCATTGATTTAATTTACGCGCGAAAGCATGTACTGTACTCTTGCTCGCAATTAGCTACATTTGTACTTTTAGAGATAAATTCTGAATCTTTCCTTATTGGTAAATCAACGTTAGATGCTTCTTATCATATTTTTTCCAGATATGTATGTGAAACATTTCTATTGATAAAAATATTAACACGCGCGACTTCGAAAGCTTTTACACTTGCAATACCCACCTGCTATAAAAAAGAAGAAAAAACTGCGATAATGATCTTACTTGATCGTGTCAATAGAAATGTCAGTTCTCCACACATAATACAGGCAGCGTTGATTGGAAACCATATTTTTTAAAGTTCCGTGACGAGGGGTGCAAATATAGAAATTAATTTTCTTAAAGGAGAAGCGAAATAGCATAGTACATAATTTAACTTTACTGCATTATGATATATTTCTGATTTCATCCGAATAAGAAATTAATATTTCTACTAATTTTTGGTGACCTTATATTTGAACATATATATATATATAAAAAAAACTTTAAAGGGGAATTTTAAATTTCAATCTAGATGTTCAAATAAGAAAATCGATCTTTCGATCACTCTTTTCTTATTAAGAATAAAAGAAACATTTACAAAAAAAATCCTCCACCCCTAAAAAAATAATTTCTTCCAATAAAACGTCTAGTTTGCGGTGGTTAATAAACATACTTAAGTTTTATAGATCTTTTAATGAAAATATTATATATACACCCGTGTGCAAATTAATTAAAACAAAACGAATTCCGTTTTTATATATATTTTTACATTTTCCAATGAAAGATGACTCAGTGCACATTTTAATACATCATATGTCCATTCCACGAAGTCGTTACTTGCAGATTAACCACAGATTATCGATTGGATATAAATTAGGCAAGTAATTAGATTTACTCACTGGTAAGGCTTGCCAGTGTGTACATGAACAGTTACAATTTCCGTACGTTAACTTGGAGTAACGTCCATCGTAGACTATGGCCATAGGACAACTAATCGACATTCGAGACAATAGAGTCGGGGCGGGCCAAAAATCTGATACAATCACGGATGATGCAATATTTTTCAAGGCCCAACAAATTTGATAATACTCCCCGAAAATAAATTCATATTACTGCACACTAATGCAAATGATCTAATCTGAGGGAAAAAATAGAAATCGATTACACTCTGTCACTCCAGTGGGTCTAAAACTGACCGTATGGTGAAAGGAAGGAAGCTAAAGTTGTAGTTTGAATTAATTTACACGAGGGTGTATAACATAACTTGCATAACCTCAACAAGGGACTTAAAACGAATCAAGCATTATAAAAAAAAAAGAAAACAGCGTTTTACATTGATTAATATAAAACATAAAATGTTAACCCTTTCTTTACCCCAAGAACTTTGAAAATCATTCTGCACCTTAAACCTCACACACCCTACCACACACTCAAACACACACACAATCATATATATATATATATATATATATATATATATATATATATATATATATATATGTATGTATGTATATAAATCGTGTATTTGGGCAACAGTCTTTCTTTTATACAAGTTTCATTACAAACGGCAAACAAGTTACTGCAGTTAATATTTTATTTAATTTTTCTTATGTTCTGATTTTTTTTACTTTTCTGGACGTCAATTATGTAGAAATTGTTCAGATTTTTCGTATATCGGAACGCTTTCGGGTCTACTTTCATATAAAAATAGAATCATCCTTGACGATGACTAGACGTATAGCCGAAAGCGCTCGGATATACAAAACATTTGAACAATGTCTGCATAATTTACTTCCAGAAAAGAAGAAATTTCTAACACAAGAATAAAGAAACATAAGGTTAAACAGCAGTACATTGTCATGCGCTTTTAATTAAACATATATATATATATATATATATATATATATATATATATATATATATACAAGACAGGCGCAACGCACACACACACACACACACAGAACGTTGCTTCAAAAATAATGGCTTCTTTTTATTTCCAAAAAAAGATGAAAGGTGTACAATCAAACCGTTGGTCTGGCCCAGCTATATGTCCAAAATCACAATATTTTTACATATTTACCAACAGTTGTCTACGCATTTTCGAAGTTTCCTTCGCCTCATATCTCTGCAACATTGTCTGGAACATCCCTTGATATAAAAAACGTTTGAGTACACTGGCGAAATGCATTAGCAACGCCTATCCTTGCATACATATTCAATTTGGTCACTGTAAGCATTGAGCAAGCATTGAGCAAGCGTCGATGGATGTCGATCAGTACAAGGTAGAATTCAGTGCTACAGATTCTGGAGTGTCATACTGAACGTCAGTCTGCCAGACTGATATCTGCTTACATGTTTAAAAAAAATAAATAAAAAATATTTGTTTTATTTGTTGAAAAATCCTCTTCTGACGTCGTTGGCAAGCCTAATAAAATAAGAGACATTAAGTTCGAAGTGACTCCCATGTGTGTGTATATATATATATATATATATATATATATATATATATATGTATATATATATATATATATATAATGTGCACTAAATATTAACTTGTGAGGTTCGATCATAAAATATCATATTTTGACGGAATTGCACGATTGTAACTGTCAAACGCCAGCCACTTCGAATTTACCAATCGTACGGCTTCTAGCCACTCACCAGACTATTAAGCCGACTGCAAATCGATCTATTTTAATAGCCGAAGTATGCCAAGCTTTTTTTTATTATCTACGAACATACACATCCTACGTCATAACATCACTTGAAAATAAATGGTACAAATTGTAATAATCAAATGCAAATATTCTTTAAGAAAAGAATATTTTTCAAAGCATTCCAGGAAAATTTCTACTCTAGACATTGGAGCAAGGAGCGTATTTTGCACTCTGTAGCGGGGTTTCATGCATGAAGGGTAGTACAAACACTGGGCTGATATCCCGATTTCATATCGATGTGTTATTCGATTGATTTTATTATTGAATTATATTTTCTGGGTTCTATATTTCAGAACTTTCATATTTTTAAATGTTTGTCACTTTATTGAAAGTCATCAAAGAGGGAAAGGTTACCATCAGTTTTTTATTGGATTTCCTATTAAAATCATTTGAACATATGTAAATAATTTGCAATACACTTTCATTCCAAGTATTTATTATCAATGTTCAAATTTTAATTTTGAATAGGTTATAATTTATTTTTATTAATGTCTATTTTTCACATGCTGCTTTAATCAATGTTTGTATTTTATTTGAAGACGAAAGAAAGGTATATATTTACGTCTTTTATTCGGGTAGACGGCCACTCTCGCTATTAACCTTGGAGAAACTATGAATACATATCTTTTTGCCTCAAGTTTATCGGAATAATCTCTGATTTCTATGATGAAGCCAGTCTCAGAGAAAAACTAGGCTGATTTAGCATTGTATCGGTAAAGTAATTCTCTCTCTTTCGCAAAATGCCAGTGATTCAGAGAAGATAAAATAATCTGTGAAGACTTGATCGCCTGCATGCGGAAGTGACACGGCCTTTTAAAAATACTTATTTAAATATATATTTAAAACTATATTACTTGTATCAGAATATAAATATATATATTTAAGCATATGTGATTAATATAGTTCATTTGAAAAATATATCAACTAGCGTTTTATGAATATTATATACCTAAAACTTTAATATGAAATAAGTGTTTTTTTTCAAAGGAAAGCTGCTTTCTCCATTCTGTTAATGAGCTTCTGTGAATAGAGGATTATCTTAACAGCACAACTGCTGCATAGATATTTTTAACCAGAATTTTCTATCATTTTTTTTTCATTTTTACCTATCTTGTGTCAATATCTTAATTTTTCTTATCACAATTCAACGGGGTATTTTAATCACAGCATTTGATTTGTCAGAATTTAAAATCAGGGCATTTGCTTTGTTTTTATTCGGACCACTCTATTTACCTCTTATGATTTCAAGCAATCTTTCTCATCTGCATTCTCATAAAACCCTCTCTTATCTGTTGTATTCTGATACGTTATCGCATCCTATTGCCATCCAGTTTTCACACGTCTGTTTTCCTTGAGCCCTCAAACCCTGATATTTTTCGCTGACCTTTAGACTGCTCTTTAAGTTTTATACACAAGTCATCATGTCCGTAGAATTCAAAGTTCATTGATTG
>CAHIKZ030001746.1:3137500-3145000 GCA_903632075.3 Acanthosepion pharaonis | reverse complement strand
ATAGATTCATCAACAAACACATTAGTAATGAATCTTTCAAATATTAAGGAGGCAATAGTACCATTGTTAGGTTTATGAGTGCAGTATGTAAAGAAATTAGATATGCCCAATTTATTTTTTGAGTCGACAATAAGTTGTTTTAAAATGAGCCAGGTTTATGCGATTCTACATTCTTCGGATGATGTAATGGAATAACCACACACCCCCATAAATGATTACACTATAGGTAGCAAGTACCTATAAAGTCAACTGTCTCCGAGAGTCAGTGAGACTTTGCAAGCACGACCGACCTTTCAATTAGTGGTACTCACTACTAGATTGACCTGTCTATAACTGTACCGTATTTCATATTGTACTTGTTGTGTACAATAAACCATTCTTCTAGTATCAATATGATATTATGTGTTTATTCCCCTAGCACGGAATATAACACCGAGAAATGTCTCCCTGATTTTTGTGTAGGTTTATGGGTCCGGTTTCGACGTTATTTTCTTTATGTTATTATTTTCTCTTGAAAGATTATTTTTTTGCGTCTTGAGGAGGCTGAAGGTGTTTTTTAGTTTGTTCTTTTTTTCTTTTCTATTTTTGCTATTTTGTTATCAAATCAACTTTTGAATTGTAATTACTTTTGTTTAAAATTACAAAAATATATTTTTCTCAAAATTTCCCTATGAGAATCTCATTCTTATTTCTAAGTTCTGCATACGTTTGATATATGGTCTTCGTTAAAAGATTCGACCGGATTTTTTCTTGTGAAATCCAGAAACAGTTAATTTTTTTAAACTGCTTTTTGTAAGTTTTTTGTTATATAAACTTTATATTTTTGTCCTTTTTATGTTTTACATATTGTAGATTTCAGCGCTGTTCTAGGTTAAGAAATTCTGTTCGTGAAATTTGGGGAAGATTGTTACAAAGTTGTTTTTGAAGTTATATTTGGAAAATATATTATTCCTTGACATATGATGTTCTGCTATTTCTTGAATAATTATATGGTGGCTAAAACCGCCTTTAAATCCGTATAGATTATTAAGATAGATTATAAGAAGAAAGGTCAACTCAAGTATGTTTTAATAAGAAATAAGATATTTAGTTATTATCACTTTTTATAATAAGTAATAAATAAATGCTTATCTTCGTCAGAGTTATTTATTGTAACTCATGGAACATTTCTTTTTGAATTCAAGAAAAATTACTTATTACCGTTCAGATTAACTCCTGTTTTCTGCCTTTCCGAGATAAGTTACTTCTCATGATTCAATCCATATTTTTTGCGGATTCTATATTCTGTGTACGCTTTTAACTCGTTTCATTCAATACATTCGTCATCTTTCTCAAAGTGTGCTCCGACCGTTCTTAAGAATTCGCTTTATATGATTTCTTTCAGGTTTTCCTTTCTTTAGGCTGACAATTTCCAGCATATGAACTGACTGTGTATTGATAAGAATGATCATATCACTTCTTAATTGGATCAAGTTAGAATGAAGGAATCAACGAATTTGAACATAATAAGCTTTACCATGATGTCTTTCCGAGAAAAATCTGTTTTGTTCTTATTTTGTTTCTGAAAAAAATCTTAATACTCTGAGATGAATAACCAGATTTGTGTTTTTAACACAACAATACTTACCATTTTGTGTTAAATGAAATGTTCGTTTACGTCGAGTATTTATTTACCTCGTATCGGCAGCAGAGTTTATATTAAAACTTTTCAAGTGTTGATCCGTATTAATAAGTCCACATTGAAGCGAATAATAAAAAATGGTCACAGCATTCATTTAAAAAAGTCTGAAGAATGTATATTCCGAATCATTATTTCTTCAAATAAAAAAAAAATCCCAAGAATTATTGTTCAGAGAACGTATTTCTGTAATCATTTGGTTATGTACAAAATAGTGTATGTCACATGGGTACATATTGAAAGAGAAAAGAAGAGAAAAAGAAAAAAAAGATGAAAGGAAGGAAGGAAGGAAGCTTGGAAGGAAGGTTGGAAGATACTGGAAGAAGGAAAGTCTCTAAGCGGAAACTAGGAAAGCCTGGTGCGAGCAAGCTTATCTATAACTGAATGTGAGAATTTTCAGAATTTTCAAACTAATATCCTTGTCTTTACCGACGGATTTTTCTATCCCCAAGATTTGATGACAGGAGTTTTCCGGCTGCCAATCAGGTTGTTTGTTCGAATGTACGCTGTAAGAATTATAGGCTGTTCTCCCTCTTCTTGCCGCTGAATAGCAAGTCATACTCTTCATTATATATATATATATATATATATATATATATATATATATATATATATATATATATATATATATATATATAATGCGTCTCAAACTAACGTCTTTATGATCGAACACTCTCAATAAATAACAAAAAAGTTTCTACCAATGTTGTAATATCTTATTGACTTTTTGCATTTGAAATAATTACATTACAGCTGTCTGTAAATGTATGGGTTACATAAAGAAATTCTTGTGGAAAAATAGAATGGTTGGTAATCTTTTATAATTTTAATGTAACAGTAGCAAAAGAAGGTAATATATATCAATCGGAGATATGGGTTCGAAATCCAGTAGGGTTCATTATATTCACTTACGTGCTAATACCCTTGGAAAAGGTATGAATTAATCTCATCAACACCCGGCTATGGGTACATAGCAGGACAGACTGGGTCCTATAGACTTGGGTAGTGATCTGTCCAGGAGAAGACCAAGTCTGAATTCAAAACCTACGGTGGGTTGTTTGGGGATTTTGCAGTATACTGGGCACCAGTTCTCTATATTCGCCTCTTCCCAAAATGTGAGGTTGCTTCTGCACAATTCTTTATCACTATAATCATATAAATGTTATGTGCGGTTAGTTAGGGCACCTCGAGGTGGTGTAATGGTTAGCAAACTTGTCTCGCTAGAACAACTACGAATGAGTAGTGAGTTCGATTGTCACTGGGTGCCCCATACTTTCGGCCTTGTGCCACATCTGAGCTACGCTTGGAAAATTACTATATGTGCGGTTAGCCTGGCTATTGGTTCTAACAATTGAGCTGTAAGACCCTTATGCGTCGAAAACGACCATATATATATATATATATATATATATATATATATATATATATATATATATATATATATATATATATATATGGATGTGTATGTCTACGTTTGAGTGTTTCCAACTGGACATTAGTGTAGCTTGAACAAACTCGGGTACACTTGTCTATAGCTGAACTAATCAACAAAATTTCCGTATTCAGAAATACTAATATTTGTAAAATACAATTCATAAAATTTATATAAAAAAGAACCGATAAGCGATAAGGTCTATTTGTTTATTCTTTCACTAGCTTTCCGATCTTCATGTTGTATGGAACAAATACTTTCGCCTGTCACAGTCATTCTGTGGAATGAAGATTTACTGCCTAAATATATCTTTTCATACACCTGCAGACACACACACACACACACACACACATATATATATATATATATATATATATATATATATAGATATAGAAATATGTGTATATATTTTATATCACAAATAAGAGTGAGAACAGATAGAGTAAGAATCCAGTTATTAGCATTTACTTCAAATTGCCAGAATACTTTTATAACACGGTGTCCAATTCCCAGTGAAATGTATTCGTTTCTCAGTTTTGTGAATTCTCTCAATACAGAATCTCCGACTGTTTTGACAATCCGATATAATATTCTGACGATTGTAAATATCAAATTACATTTATCTCACCATATATTTCTTTTTTATTTTACATTTATTTCTTGAAATGTTTAAAATGATGTAAATGCTAAAGATTGACGTATTATATAAAATATTACTAAGAATAAGACAGAAAACAAAATTAACTCTAAATAGTCGTTCTAAGAGAAAAAAGACCATTTTCCTATCTAATTTGACGATGGTACATTTATATTGATCTGAAAGTGAGAACTGGTCGGATGTTGAAACAGTAATCAGCGTCTGTTGTGGAATTGGTTAGAGGAATTTAAGTTCATTTATTGTTTGTTGTATACAATTTCAAATAAAACTCTTTGGGAATTTATCTAAATTTTTCCATTATAGGTTAAATAGCAGTCAAGTCTGAGCTCTCTAGTCTTGAGTCCTATTCAGCCAAGAAGGAATAAAGCTGGATTCAAAGCAAGAAATGATCTAGCGTGAAACCACTTCACTATATTCCTCGCGGTGACATAACAATTCAAAGATAATAAATAAAGGAAATATGCGGAGAGTCATCTTTGCATACGTACCGAAGGAACATGATAAGAAAGGCAAATGATCAGTGCGTGTGGCCCTCAGTAAATGTGGCCATAATTCTATCCCCTCTGGCCTCATGCCTTTAGAATATATGGCTTTCAACTCCATTTATTTTTCCACAGATACACTCTGAAAGTTGAGCGGTTGAGGTTCCATGTTATGAAATATATTCCCTGGAAGTCCGAGGCTTGATCCCTTCTACGAATATGCGTTTATTTAATTTTGTATATTTCGATCAACGTTTTACGTTCATATCACGTTGAAACCCCCGGGACATATCAAACTAACGACGTTGAGCAACATCGAGCTCGAACAGTACCTGGATGAGTGACCGCTTGGGATTACGATGTGCTGTAAGCGTGGATGTGAGCGTGGTTAACTCGATGACGGCATGGAATATGAAATCGGAGAAGCGTTTTCAAAGTTTTTGTTTTCCAGTCAGCTTCGTTATTTTGATTCTTACACAAATGCACTTGGTTTTCCATGAATCGAAAAATAGATGTGATCAACCAACCATATTACATCCACCCCCTACCAACAGCATGGTAGGGTAATCTATTCCTGCCCATGATCTGAGGAATTGGAAATTGGAATTCTTTTATTATGCCACCGACTTTGAATTATCTTAAACCACCAACGAGTATATTCACAGTGATACATTTATTTTGAAAAGAATTTAAGGGTTTAGTTGAAGTCATAATCCAACTAAAAAAACTGATTTTTGCCAAAGTTGGCTAGTATAAATTTGGTGTTACAAGCCAGATTTCATAAATGATCTCCAGCAGAAATCATGTTAAAGGAAAGTAAAAACAAATTCTACTAATAATAAATTTTAAGCGAGTTTAAAATAGCGTCTCTTTAGTGGGTTAATACTGGTTATCCCAAACCAATTTGAAATCATTTCGCAGGTCCATAATTTTGGCATTCCTTGTTGAAATAACCTCAAATTTTGACAGAATGCATAGAAACACATCAAGATTTTATATTTAATGGAAAAAGGACAGTACATGTTTTATCTCAATGAAAATCTACCAGAGAAATGGATTGGGCGTGGTGGACAGTATTCTGATGAAATGTCCGCCGCGGTGACTGGAACTGTCCCTGTGGGATTTCTTTTTATGTGGATAAATGAAGGAGATGGTCTATGTTTCCCCTATATCCTGCTAGGATTGATAAACTTAAGTGGAGAATCAATTCCGCCTGGATAATGTTACCGGAGAAATCCTACAGCGTGTTTGGCAAAAGCTTAACAGCCTATCTGACGTGTGCTGTGTCACAGCCGGTACACATATTGAACACTTATGAAATCGGTCTCATAATAAACTTATGATCTTCAACACCTAAACTCTTCAATTTCTTCGAGATAGACTTAGTAGTTTTCATGATAATTGCTTTTAAAAGGATATCAATTTCTATTGGACACTCTGTATTTGTAAATTTTTAGCTAGTTAAACGGAGTTTAAAAATTTAACATTACATTTTCATTGTGCATCTAAGTTCGCAATCAAAGATTGAAAATCTGTTAATTTGAAGGGAACTCTAATAGACCTTATAGTTTATCTGGATTAACTAACCTGAGATAAATGAGTCAAAACCTCTCACCAAATAGCGGGTATAAAGGTTAAATGAAAAGATAAGGATATTAGATGAAATAATCTCACATCAGTTAAAAGGCGAGGTTTTAAAAGGAATAAATAAAAAAAAAGAAGAAAACAAACGTCAGAAAGAGATGGACAGTGTGATAGAGATAGAGAGAAGACTAGGGCACGTCTCTAAGTGGAAAGAAGAGTAGATCATTTACCACGTATATTTTTCCATCCAGAGATATCATTGCTATCAATACAATTGGTGACGCTTATCTTCGTTTCAATTATTGAACAGCCTGAAAGAATTCGGAAGATATTCCTGGTTTGTGTGTTTGTCATTTTTTTTTGTTTCAAAATGAAACAACCAATGGATGAGAAGTAATGATAGAAAAGGACAGATGATGATGGGTGTCAATAAGATTCAGGAACAAACGTATAACTCTGTGATTATGGCACATCCAGATGATATGATGACCAGTGAAATATACAAGTAGTTAATGAGCAATCAATGACGTTACATAGAATTCATATAATAATTTGATAACTGCAGTAAAGTGGGATGACTCTGATACGAATTGCATATATATATATATATATATATATATATATATATATATGTGTGTGTGTGTGTGTGTGTGTGTGTGTGTGTGTGTGTGTGTGTGTGTGTGTGTGTGTAGATTTAAATTAAAATTTAAAATTCTCAACGTCCCCTTCCGTCGTGTGCATGTGTAGATGCATCAGCATCACTTTGTCGTAGTTACTATTCCCTAAAATTGTTTTTTACATAAAAATGTATATATCTCCCTCATATATATATATATATATATATATATATATATATATATATATAGATAGATAGATAGATAGATAGATAGATAGATTTTCGAAAATTGTAACATAAACATGTTATAAAATCACTACAAAAATAGCCATTTTGTTTCAACACTACTGGTATCTTATCAAGAGGTGTTTGAAGTGTTCAAACAAAAAGGCTATTTTCGTAGTGATTTTATAACATGTTTATGTTTTAATTTTCGAATAAATTATATTTGTTCTACTCTGTATTGAGTACTCTTTTACGAATAGTATTTTTGGTTATTGGAATTTATTCCGTATATACCAATCCTATACTTTATATATATATATATATATATATATATATATATATATATAGGGCCTATAGTAAAATGTAGGATAATATACGAACAAGAGGTTGGATTATAATGATAATGGTTTTATTAGCAGTTTCCTTATAAGGAAACATTCTATATTCATCGACCGAGGAGACTTTACTTCCATATAATCTTTCTCTTAAAGCAATATAACAGTCAAAATAGCTTTCCCAAATACAGTAGCTGTTATCGCTCTTTCCAGTATCAATTGCGGTTTAATTCGTAGCCTTTCATTTGAAATGGTATGTAATGTCAACATCATGATTATGTCATTAATTTCCCATCGATTTAAATGAGATCTTCATTCTAGTTGGTGCTGCTATTGACCGCGTTCACTAATGTGATTTCTTTTAGCTAGTCCAGTTCATTTTTCATTTTCCAGCTGTGCGTTTCCTCCATTAGTACAGTTGTCGTCTGTCTGGAATGAGAGATAAATCTTTGCGTGTTTACTCTCGGGTCGCAATATCTGATAACGATGT
>CAHIKZ030001746.1:3097500-3132500 GCA_903632075.3 Acanthosepion pharaonis | reverse complement strand
CATATGTAGAAATGTAAGAAGATTGTTATAATTCGTGTTTATTGTAATTCTACGTAACGTTGTCGATCAAATATGATAGTGGCTATAATGTTCTTAATGGAAATGAAAATGATTATGAACTTGGTAATGAATGCTTTGATTAAATATATGTGAATAATGGCTATGATAACGAAAATGATTTAAATATGAATACAAAATGAAACGAAGGTGATTTTCATTTAATTAAGTTTATGAATATGGTTTCGCCAATATTTTCATGATAGCATTAAGCTATTTAAAACAAAGCAGCTAGAAGAAGTATTAATAACGTTTATGAGAACAATTGTGTGCTTTCTAACTTTATTATCACTAATAATATTAATATAATTATAATAAAACTTTATAATTATTTCTTGTGCTAATCATTTTGTAGTGAACAGCGTTAAAAATATATAAATTCAAATAGATTTCATTCTCTGCTAGCAATAAATCGGTGATCAGTCCCGAGTAATATAATTAGGCCAATCAGAGATCGATTTTTTAAAAAATTCATTTTGAATTAGCAAGAACGCTGGTGAAAAAAAAACAACCACTACAAATTATGAAAGAGAAATAATTGCGTTTATAATTTGCATTGTATTTTCGACCAGTTTTTGGCGCCAATTTAAGAGGGAAATTATTTGCCTCGACATTTTGAAGGTTAACGTATAAAAATAAAAGTACATTCCTATTGAGAGGGAAAATGGGTGGACATATTGTTTTTTTCGTTTGATTTGTATTTTCACCTGATATAGGATTGCAGACACTTATGTTAATACTTTTTTGATAATAATTTTGATATTTTTTTAAATTTCAGGAATCAAATATCAATCCTTTATTTTAGCTGCAATGTAAACTCAGAGTTCTTTCGTTAAACGTCTTTCTGAAAATGCAAGAATTCTCAATAAATAAGTATGGATGTTGAATGACCACAATATTTATTTTTTCTGTTCAAGAAAATTTAACAAATATCTTTTTCATAATTCACCATTTACTTTCCAAATTCTGTTACAAGAAATGAAGAAATAATGTAATATCTAAAGACAGATGTACAGAATTTACTTAGCATCTAGATTTTAAAATTCTCAATATGAAAACGAGTTAGTAAAATTTACCTAATTAGTAATGTTTATATATTTTTAATCTTTATGTCTGTTTTTTTTTTCCTGGACTCAGTAATATCAAGTCGTGCAATAAAATGATGACTGACTAATGGAGCTGACATCAATGAATGTCCCAAAAAATAAAACAACTGGATGGATTTATGTAGGAAATGGTAAGATGTGTGCAAATGGTTATCATGTGATGCGAAAGAATAAAAAGAAGACTGAAAACTGATTCATATATGCACATTAATTGTAAACGATATAAGCAGATGAATTTATATGATATAGATATGTATGAGTACAAATAATGAATTAAAATAACTAATATTATAGAGAAATAAGCGTGTATAGAAAAAACAGTGGAGAAAGGCAATCGGAAGATATAAATAGGTGAATACATATAACGTTATTGGAAAGAAAGAAAAACGGAAGGCATTATGTTAGAATACATGGATAAAAGAAGGTATTAGTCAATGAAGAATATGTTCTTTGTTTAAGTCAACCTGTAAGAGAATCATGGAAAATAAACTCTGGCACTAAGAGATATGCAGGAAAAATTGATCATTGCTCACATTTCTAGAGGTAACCTACAATCATTACGTGTCAAGATGGCAGCATTGATATAAGATGAGTTGATCATATAAGCGAAAAGTGACGCATAAAATGAACAATGGATAAATAGAGAAAGAGCAAAGAAAATTGAGGGTTCAAGGGCGAGAACAAAAGAAAAGGGCATGCTGGGAGTGCAGTGGATAGAAAAGGAGTTGTACAATCGATCAACGCACAAAGAAAAGCAAAGAGGAATAACGCGCTGAACGGAACGCTCTGCGAGCATAAAAGTATACAGACTTATAACTTATATTCCATTAACGTTAAAGACTTACAATATGTTGGAAATCGGCTGATATAAGTAAAATACATAATGATACAAGTTTTTTTAACTAAATTTTCTATTCCCTATTTTCTGATTAAGAATTCTTTTTCTATGTACTGTGTCTTTCTCAACATGGACAATCATCACCCTCCTCAACTTCCTATCTCTTAACAATATTTTTTCTCTTTACTAGCTCTCTCATTCTTTGTTCTGGCAAGAGCTTTAGGTGGGTTCGTTGAACTTTCCCGCTATTGCGTTCTGTATGTCCTGCCAGTGTCAAACTTTACAAAATGTATTTCCTTATCACGCGCCCAGGACATTTCAACTGCCTGACTCTAAATATAATGATTGACTAAACATGGCTTTATGTGAAAAGAACAAAAGAATGGAGCACCAGTGAGAATCGAAATCACTTCTCAGTCTAGCAAGACTAGCTCGCTATTACACCAGAACGAATTGTCCAATCAGACACTAAGTATAAGCGATCATTATGTTTCCTTTTTTCTTAAGATTTACTCCCATAGTATTCTGAGCATACTTCTGTGAAACTCTTGCATCAAGTCTCTTCTTCATCTCGGAGGAGACTGACTTCGCATTTACTGACAAATATGACAAATATTACATAACAGTTTAACACTCTTTTCTTTATTTCTTGAGAAATTATCCTGTTTCCTAATACTTTGCTCAGCTTTACTTGATTTATTTAATTGTTTCCCGCCAAAGCAAGGCGATAACGCCACTGAGAAACCAAAGTTTACTGAGTGAAATAAGATGAGAAAACGTTAAGTGTGGTGAAAAGGCAATATAAAGAAGACGATTCAAGAAGACAGAAGCTGTCGATTAATGTTGCATTTAAACCATTGAAGACCATGGGTGACAGGAAAGCAAGAAGGCAGAAGTGAGTTGCAAAATAGAACGAGAAAAGAAACTTTTAGAATAGAAATGGCGTTTTCATCTATTTCAGCAGTAAAATTATTTTAGAAACCATATTTTGGTATTCCAAAACATCTTCTGATTTAAAATGAGAAAAATCGAAAAACAAATATACATATAATTAGTTCACGAGGTTTCAACGTTTAATATTAGAGAGATTTACGAATTTTTTGAAAAAATTGATATCAGTGCACAAACTGGAAGCATACCTATTTGGAAATTCACCTTCAACAGATGAACAAGGGCATCATACGATTTACTGAAAACGGAAAGTACACCGTATTATTTCATACAGGTCGTGTTAGGTCAATGAAATGCTATCTTCGTGTAGTGAGTTAGAAAATTGAAACTCATTCCTTCTTGGAAAGTTGCAGATATCTAGAGTCGAGTATCTTTATCCCATGGGTTATTACGGCTGAGTGACTGGAAAAGAAGCAATATGAAAAGTTATTAGCATTCAACAGAGAAATTATACTGCACTGAGATGCTGGACAGAACGTTCGATTTTGGTACAATATCATCTCTTGGGATTAGTTTTTAACTATTCAATGAACGGGTAAGTGGAAGTGTCGAAGATGTCAAGCCTTATATTTTTGTGTGAACCGTTTGCAGCCTACAGGCAAGTATGGCGGATTTCTTCATTTAGAGTGTAGAACATTTTGAGGTACTGGTCATTCAAAAGTTGTAAGGAACATGAGAAAATAAAATTACAGAAAAAATAGTGTAACACTTAAGTCGTAAGATTTTTTTTCAAATTTAAGTAATTTTGTTAAAAACTATTTTATTTCCGTAATAAAATACTCATAATCAATTCAACCTTATTGAAGATATATCGATCATTTTCAAAGGTATATATATATATATATATATATATTTATTAAAGACATTTTTATGTTTAACGTTCTTTTTTTATAAATACAAGTATTTAAGTAAATGCTCTGTTTATATGAAAAATATATAAAAAAAAATATAAATCTCATATATTGTTCCTTTGTCCTAAGAAATAATATGATGTGTATAATTTCCATTGTTTTCTCATTATGCAACACAGAATAAGAAATCAACTCAAGAGTTCGAAATAAATATAAGCAAAGAAAATTCCAATATCTAAAAGTCTCTTGAGATCTCTTGGCCAGCATTTTCATATCGACCCGTCACAATGATATTTTCTCCCCACTCGATTTTTCTAAGTGATATATTCTTTGCCACGACGTACCCCAACGTTATTTTTAATCCCGGAAGACTATTATCACTGTCTAGAATAGAAATATTAGCAAATGATTTTATGATATTTTAACCAGAAGTGATATATTACACTTGGTTGACCCTTTCTGTAGTACAGTCGCATTGATAATCTTTTGTTTTAACGTTATTATATTTTTGTTCACGCTTTTCTTACTGAAAATAAAACCAGAGTAAGACATATATCGAAAGTGAACAAGCTAGTAACGCCATTTTTCATTGATGTGGAGCAATAGCAGATGAATCATAAGGCAACAGTTTTTTTCCTACACACACGCATATATATATATATATATATATATATATATATATATATATATATAAACATTTGTGTATCACACTGTTCAAGTGAAAAGGTCGCAACACTTTAACTTTCAATAGCTTTATATGCTTCTATATAATAAATTCGAAAATCTCCGTGTCAATTATTTTCAATTAAAGGGACATAACTCGTTATTTTCTATATAAATAAATGCCAAAAAGTCTGTGTCACACTTTTCCATTTGAAATGGACGGAGGTACCTAAAAATCTCAATATTTGTTAATTTAATGATTTAATTAAGATAAATAAATGCGACTATCATTGTGTTAGCATGTCACAGTTTTTCAACTTTACTTCTAGAGGTCGTAGCCCAATATATTATACCATTTTCGTTTTGGTCAAATTGCTGAAATATTGGATTTACAAGTTTTCATGACTGAGATTGTTATAGACGATTTTTTATGAGATTTTTTGGGACGATTTTTTTGTACGATAACCATTTTTATAACTTAGAAATAAATTTGTGAATAATGGACATTAAATACGAAATCCAGCGAAAGTCACCCATGAAATAAAAGCAATTGTTTACCATGAAAATAAGGACCTACGTTTATCAAATTTTCTTGAGATTAAAATGTCTCGAAAAGAATTATCGTTGAACATTTGAAAGGCAAGCTTAAATATTAAGGCAATACTTAAATTAGGCGATTTTTGAGTTCTTCCGTAGTTTATACTTGCTTAACTCATACGACTGCAATATGACGGGTAAAAAGAAATCTCCGCCAACAGAGGACCAGATGACAATCAAGAGACATGTCTCCACCGAGGAAAAGAAAGTCCCGTGTAAATGAAAACCTCAGATCCAAAGGCAGCCAGTATAGCTACCAGTGCTGAGAATATGCGAAGACTTAGCGACGCTCAAACTCCTGAACAAACCGAATGGCCAATCAGCAGCCTCCACAGGAGCAAGCTTAAATGCTGCCCAAGAGGACGGCTTATAATCTGGTGTATATATATATATATATATATATATATATATATATATATATATATATATATATATATATATATATATATATATATCACTCAAATATGGAGGTACGGATTGATGAATCGGAGAGCCGAGTTCTAATTCCAGTTGAGTTCATTACATTCATGTACGTGCCAATACACTTAGGAAAGATATATATCCATCTCTTCTCCTACATACATGGATAAATAGCAGGAGAGATTGGGTACTATACACTAGATGGCGATCTGTCAAGATTCTGCTCTGACCTAGAGGCTAACACATATCGAAATATGAATTCATTTCTTTGGACGTATAGTAAGTGAATCTAAATTTAACACGTACTTTTGTGTTTATAAACACACACACACACACACACACACACACACACACACACACACACACATACACATATACATATATATATATAAAGGACCAATTTTCTTCACAAATTCGTTTCGTCCCTAGAGGGATTTTGTCAAGGTTATTGCCACGATTTTATTAATAATAATATTGGTTGTAGAATTAGTTTTTCGGTTCCGTCTAAATTTTTCTACATTCTCTTTTACTGCCAATGACACCTTACGGGTAAGTGGCATTATCGCCTCACTCAGGGTGAATTAAGTAAAAAATTGAGTAGTAGCTGGCCTGTTAATAAATGCCAAATGTTTCCTTGTAGGGAAAAGACTAATATTATCATTACTATTAACATTACTTCTAAAAGGACAGCATATATTTTTGTCTGCAAAAATAAATAAATAGATAAATGAAAAAAAAAAATCAGATAGTTAAATTTTTATATATATATATATATATATATATATATATATATATATATATATATATATATTGTAGCAAGGGATGACGTTAAACATATAAACATTAATGCTAAAATATTGTTCTACTTATTCTCTTGTTTGAATACTGAATAATTTCCTCATCGATGAATATGGTACTTCAAGCGACTGAAAGTAGGTCCTACTGACAACTAATCATAATACCATGGAGGAATTGTGTTACCAACGTGGAAGCTTTAAAAAGAATTGGAACTGTTAGGAAACTTTTATTTACAAAATTTAAATGAACTGAAGGCAGAAAAAAAAACAATGTAAGATGGCACAATGGAAAAGGTGATGTTTGTATGAGCCATGATCGAACTTATCCTGTATTTGGACAGCTTCCTCCCAAGAGCCACTACTTTGTAGAAAGGATTTTATAGAGGATGTTTCCCCGTTCACTACATAATAAACCTTTATCTATCCTACAATTATCCATAATCTACAATTCAAACGTCCATATACAATTTCATTCAGCAAGCATCTACCTTTAGTGATTGTTTAGCCTCTATTGGTTAAAAAAACGTTAGATAGATAGATAGATAGATAGATAGATAGATAGATAGATAGATAGATGATAGATGACAGACTGAAGTAAGCTGGAATATATGAAGAGACTGATATATTTATATAGATAAATATGAACAGACTGAGATAGATATTATTTAGCGAGAAGAAGTAAGTGAAAATGTAAGTGGGTGGCAAGAATGAAAGAGAAAGTGGGGAATTGACAACTGATGATAAATTTCAATTTTTACAAGCTATCACAATAAATCAGTTCTACGGTAGATAGATAGATAGATAGATAGATAGATCGATCGATAGATAGAAGTGAAGAAAGATACCACCATAATTATTTCGGGGCAAAATGAAGAATTCAGCGAATAGAAAGATGTGAACGAAAAACAGAACAATATAAATGAGAATAAAGAAAAAAATTGCAAGAACTGTGCAATTGTAAAGGCTAAAGATACAAATGTATTGATGTAACGAGTAAAAAAGCAAACAGGAGAGTTCGCAAACGAAAGAAGGAAGCAATCGCCATTTTGTCGAACAGAAATCACCTGGTTGATTAACTAACTTTATCCTCGCTCTGGGAAATAATAATAAAAGACCAACCGAAAACCTTAAACAAAAACAAGGGAAATTGCGCTGTTCAATTGTTCTGTGCTGAAAGAAACACAAAACGACGAAAAATAAAAGGTCGTTGATTAGTTCTGAGTGAAAAGATGGCGAACCCAGTATTGTTTTCTTTGCTATAAATAGATAGTAACTACTATACACACTGGAATATCAAACACACATACGAACAGAAATATATATATATATATATATATATATATATATATATATATATATATATATATATATATATATGTGTGTGTGTGTGTGTGCGTGCGTGTGTATAGAGATAGACAGATTATAGCAGAGATAAGCACCAACTGACTAAAAAGCTGATAGGGACATATATATATATATATATATATATATATATAACCTTTGGGACACCTCGATGTGGTGTAATGGTTATCAAGCTTTTCTCGCTAGAACAAATACGACTGAGTAGTGAGTTCGATCATCACTGGGTGCCCAATACTTTTGGCCTTGTACCACATCTGAGCTACACTTGGAAAATCACTATATATATATATATATATATATATATATATATATATATATATGAACTTTATCCAGATATAAAATTTTGAGCTTTATCTATAAAGTTATGAATAAATTGAGAGAGATGAAAAAATACAGATATGTATATATATGTAACATTAATAAACTTATAAATGTAAGCAGCTATAATCGTCCGGCAAACCTTAAGTGTTTTGGCTTGTGAATGAACAAACTAATACCCAAGGGAAAAAAAGGGGTAAAAAAACGAAAGAACTAAGGACATGTACTTCCGGCGAAAATAATCGTCTTGAATCTAAGTTCAGAGTCCAAAGAAAAAACCTCCTACACGAGCAAATTAAAATAACTAAACAAAGTCCTCAATACGCTAAGTAGAGCAAACTAGGTAAATAACATAAAGAGACAGACAACCTATATATATATATATATATATATATATATATATATATATATATATATATCGTACTAGTAATCTTATAAGAAACTATACTCGTTCGGAAAAAACTTCGTCTAGCATGCAGGTCCAAAGCCCAAAGATAAAATAAACCTGACGATCCGCGAACGTGAAACCGTAATAGGTTGTCTGGCTCTTTAGGTTTAACTATATATATATATATATTATTTTAAAATAAATATTCATAATCTAAGCTCTAATTCTGTATGGAGCACTGTTTTTAAAAAAATAAATACAAATATACTAAAGAACCATAGTTTATTTAACTAACGTGTTTTTTTTTCCTATTTTTCTACATACCTGCACACACACACACACACACACACACATACATATAAATATATATATGTTAAAGTGAACATAGAAGTCAACACTTAGAGGCGACAGTCTGTTTCATGCTCGATGCAATCGTCAGGCTACAGGTGACAGAGAAATAGAGAGATACGCACAATATTAAGAATATTTATTGCCTGGGTACAATTAGATTGATTGCTTGATCTTTTTTCTTCGGAATACCAACTGTGTCAGTGTTTTAATGCCTGAAATGTTTTTTTTTTTTTAAATATATGGTTTGTAAAAAAAGGGCCCTGTCAGTCGCCTTGAAAATATTTAACGCCACAAACCGAAATTCGACTTTCTTATCTAAAGCACGACAGATTCTTTCAGTAGTAAGCGTTAACATATTGGAGGTTGAAATCAAGAAGACATTGTCTGAATTGACCCTATCTAGGAGAGACGTTTAAACTGTTGGGAGATGATTACAGATACTGTTTGCAAAAAAAAAAAAAAAGAAGAGGTATAATAATAATTTGAAAATCCGAAAGATTAGGCGGTTCATCTTAGTTCTTAAAAACAGGATCCATGTCTTTTTACAACGTTATTATAATGTAACTAACAAAATAAGCTGGTATTTAAACTCGGTTAGAACATTCTTTGCCATAACCATTGCGCTAGTTACTCATGTTTGTGTTGTGGATTCAGAGAGCACTTTGTTTAATTACTTTCTTGGGCTATTTTCCCAATCCTCTAACATTAGGTGTTTTCTTTGAACGATTTGTATTCAATTAAAATATTTTAATGAATGCTCGATAAATGTTATAAAAAAAACGCAGCTGACTTGATAGGAACAATTAAACCTGGGCTGGTGAGAACGAGGAAAAGAAATACGTGTGAATCGTTAAAAAGGAAGAAGAGTTTAGGAGAATACACTGAGAAAAGAATATTAATATGAATTAAGCGAAGGAAGGGTAGAAGCAAAATAAAAGAAAATTGAAGAAACATTTTGTTGAAATCATAAATGAATGGGATTGAATGCTGAGAAAACTTAGCAATAAGAGAATTGATTTACATCGCTAAATGAATTGTGTCAATCCTAGAAGGCTATACATTGTTCGTATAATCGTTCATGTGATAGGGTTAACATAAACTCTTCATATTCTTTCTTTTATCTGTAATCAAGTTTTGCTTATCTATTAATCTATTGCAGTTTGATCATTATCTATCTATCTCTATACGGAAATATAAAAATAGAAGCTAAAATAAGGTAAAATCTTGAAATATAAAATATACCGCGGACTCAATGCCAAAGTCAACAGGAGACTAAATATGATATAATAATGATTGGTATTGCAGGAAACTATGACTAAGGGATATTGATAATATGTTATTATCAATAATACACAAGGGTCATTTAAAAGATAAGCATGCCGATAACTACTCCATCATTTCTCAAACTAATCTTAATTGTCTTATTACACTTCACTCATAAATTTTCACTGCCAGTTCAAAAAGACGTTTGGATCACTAACACAAAAAAGAAAATGTCCCATATCGAGCATATTTAACATCGAAAAGCAAAGAAAAAATGAATTATTTTTAATAAATATGTGGAAATCTCCACCCTTTGCCAGATGACGGTCGCGAGACCGGAAACCCGTGTAACAAAATTATGGATAATAAAACAATATTTTTGGGAAATCCACATTGCAACCAAAAACGTCTGCGGCTTCTCTCTTTTAATATACACACTTTTCTCTCGTTGGAACTACTATAACCTCTTCCGTTTATATATATATATATATATATATATATATATATATATATATATATATATATATATATATATATATATATATATATATATATATATATATATATATATATATATATATATATATATATGTATATATATATATATAACGTGAACATCACTATAAACCTTTTTCCATTTTGTCATACATTTTTATCACACACACACACACACATATATATATAATATATATATATATATATATATATATATATATATATATATATATATATATATATATATATATATATATGAGACATGTTTCATTGAATAATTTACAATGGATCTGCCTACTTATTTTCAATTGGATCCTTTTCATATTCACGGACAAGCGTTTTGGTGTCATTGTTAAAGGAAGAGACAAAATTAACTTGCTGATATATGCTATTTATTCCAAGTATATTCGACATTTGTTTCTTAGATATAAATATAGTAGTGCTTGTCATCTTCAAGGACAAAATTGGTGTGTTTATCTGAAAGTTGAAATTTTCACTGGTGAAGTCAGGAACACTGAGTTTAGTATTAGTAGCGCTTCAGGAGAGGTCATGTCATGAGGTGTCGAAAGTTATATAGGTATGTATGTAAGTGTGGGGTTAACACAGACCTTTCCCGTTTCTCGTAACATAAACAAAGACACTATTTTAGGAATTAATTTCCATTTTATTAAACCAACACATGTTTATTTTATTGCTTAAACACTACATTTATCTGATATACATATTTTAGTAGATGGTCTGTTTTTATTTATTAAACAGTATATTTATTTATTTCACCAACCGGCCTGAATATTCGGGAAATCTTATCAGAACATATCCGCTACCACATAAAATAAATATACTGCATAATAAATGCTATTGCTATTTTGAGGGGTACTCTTTTTTATGATTTTCCATTTAATGGTGATATTATTTTCTTTTTGGCCCCATATGTTTTTTGATAGGGGTGTGTTGTGATTTTATTTTTCTGCGTAAATGACGTTTTGTGATTGCTAAATCTTTATTTGAAAGTTGTTTCTACTGGTTCTATGTAGATTGTTTCGTCTGTGTTTAATCTGTGTTTAATCTGTGTTTATGATCGCTTTTTATATTATATTGTTGGGTAGACATTCAATGTTGAGTGGGCAGATTTTTTATTTTGATTCGCAGCTGCAATTATTCATGTTCTTTTGCTGAATTATGTTGTTTTTCCTCTTGTTTATGCTGAGTAATTTGTTTGTTATGTTTGGTTACTTTCTCCATGATGTTCATTCAGCTGTAACTAATTTTGATTTTGTTTTTGTCGATTTTTGATAGTTTGTTGTTTTGGGGAAAACATTTTACAAATATAATGAGGAATATTGTTCCTATTTCTGTTTTTACTGTATTATTTTATGTTGGGTGTTTCTTCTGTTACTGTTTGGTTCGTGTGTTTTCGTTTATGCATTTCAGTTTGATTGAATAATCGCTATTTCTTAGTGTCGATTCGTATGTTTCTCTCTTTAAGTTGAATATTTCACTGTTGCCGGAATTCGTTGATATTTTTTTATGGATATAAATATGTGTTTGAATGTTTTAGGGTTTGGTTGAAGTTTCTATTGATATATATATATATATATATAAATGGAGTTGTTGTTTTCTTTCTGGATTGTTGTTTAAATTGAATGTTTTATCCAAGAAATACAATACCTTTAGATTTGATTTTATATTTATTGTGAATCCTAGAGTGCTGAAAACTTCTATGATTTGTTTTATTTTTACCGTCGGTCGACGTATTAATAACGCTAAGTAGCTTTAAAGGTAGAACCACGAAAAAAAAAAAGAAAAGAAAACTAGTCCTAGGATACACAATAGACATAAAATCAAATTTGAAAGTACTAATATTCTTAGAGATAGAAATACGTCCAACCCTAATTTCAATCTAAGGAATGTCTTTCTTATTAAAAGTATAAATTCGCATCCCGGACTTTTAAAAATATCTCCCTTCCTAAGTGATATACACATTTCATAAGTAAACAAACATGGCTTTGAATTTTTTACAAAAATTTAAAATCGCTTACATTGAAAAACGTTCTTTCTTTCAAATATAAAACTACATGAATTACTTTCTAAAAGAAAACTAAAATATATAATTACATTATAAAAGTAATAACAAATCTACTCACTTTGGTTCATTGCATAAACTTAGCATATTCCTGAAATGTATTTTATGAGCTTTTTTAAAATATTAACAAGATTTTTGCTTCTGTTTATAAATACTGGTTAAAAATAAAATCCTTTTATTTACGTTGATATAGTCCCTCAGGTGACTAAACATGTTAGCTAATTGTAGTTATCCTTATGTTTTTATTCATATTGTCATTTTAAATATATATATATATATATATATATATATATATATATATATATATATATATATATATATATATATATATATATGAGTTTATATACTTGATAGACACATAATACTAGAAGAAACACACTAAAAAGCTTAAAAGAATAACTTGTTAGTGTTAATTGATAAAACCTCATTAGTCAAAATTACTGCTCCCTAAGTATTCAGTATATATATATATATATATATATATATATATGTGTGTGTGTGTGTGTGTGTATGTGTGTGTGCATAAACACATCTCTGAATATTATAAATTTATGTGTATGTCTCTGTTCTCTCTTTCTCTATATATATATTCACACGCACATACACATACCCATATATATATATATATATATATATATATATATATATATATATATATATATATATATATATATATATATATATATATATATATATACTTACATTTAATGAATCCATTTAAAAACATTTAACTTAAACTGAACATTTGTTTATTCATTGAGAAATGAATAATTAAACAATGTTATTTTTGTTCAGTTTAATATTAATTAAATTTAGGATCCTCTCCTTTTTAATTATCACCAAAATAATCAATTGATAAAAGCAAGAACATTTTAAACTAAATATAAAGCTTCCTTTTTTTTAAGATCAATTATTCTTCAAATGAACAAAAGCATGTATCCATTTAAAATGTAAAATGTACACTGCCGTGCCGAATGTCAGGGAATTGTAGCATGCAAATGGAATAGTACCTGGTCATGGAAATGGCCAGATTGTTATCTATCAGTTTTACTCTAACATTTGGTGAGTCTGTATCACCTGCGGCTACACCGCTTTATTGTGACGTAATTTATATCTGAATGAGACTGTTTTCCGTGTACCAGATGTAGGGAATATCCAGAGAGGGCATTTGATATTCAATGCTATAATGAGAACCGTATGTCCTGAGTGTATACAATGTGAGGCATTGTTTTCTACGGTCAGCAATGTATTGGAGGAATACGTATCTTTATTTAAGGACTGAGGTACCATACGCATTTCCGGTAGTCCGAATTCTTTTGTTCTATTAGATTTTGGCGCAGAAGAGCCAGAGATACACCCATGTACTCACGACGATATAAGTCACTGCGCCTCACTTAGGAACGTTATTTAATTGCACGCTGTAATGTAACAACAAACGATATAGTTGCTTCTTGTAGATGGCAAGATAGGAATGTTGTGTTAACACTACATGGTACGGGGAGTGTCTGCTGACTTTTGGTATGGTCTGATATACCGAATATCTTCGATGGACTAAAGCCAATCGAGATGATATAACTTGCCCCCTCTCTCTTTCTCTCTCTAAAAGTTTTGCAACGACGTGTTTTTTGTTGTAGGGAAGCTTTAGGTTTTACACCAGCCGAAAGTTTTGGGGGCACCGCTCTCCTTACTAGGAAAATATCTCTGTGACATATCAAATTCGATTTCAACCCCAATCCAACGGCCCCATTTGTACAAGAACTACATAGCAAAATAGCACAGTTGAAATACAGACGAAGAGGATACACCATAAAGGACGTTTACATACTAAAAAGTCTTCAAGACTGCGAGTATATCTTTTATAGGGAACTTCACAGTTAGACGACCACTGACAGCAAGCTACTAAGGTCATTTCAACGTTTTTAGGCGAGCTGATAAATACGTCACAATCAAGCGTGGTAACATTACGTACACCATCGCTATCGATGAAGAAGACTGAAGAAAACTGGTGTTTCTGGAAAATACGTCACCAAACATTAAACTGGGCTCTAGGCCCACAATCACAACGAGGCGCTATTACAGACTAAATGAGGGAGTAATGTCACGTTTTCTAAACATCTCGAAACATGTATACGTTATTAATTAATAAGATTAGTTATCTAGTCGAGAGTCTTTGAACAGAATTAGAGGTTCATCCCTGGTTTCCTGTTTGGGGTTGGGTTTCCTGTCTGCGGTAAAGTTTTCTTAAACGCTACACATCTAACATCTCCGCCTGAACTTTACTCGCTAATTATATCTTGACTTTCCTGGTATCTTGCTCTTACGGTGATACAACTCCACACCGTAACACTCTACCTTGAGCGGTCGTTAGGCTTTATATTAGTTGAACATTAGTAAAACACAACCAAAAAAAATTAAAAGCTATTTTTATTGGATACCCATATTTGTGTAGACGCTTCGTTTATTTATTAAACAGTATATTTATTTTGTCTACTGGCTGGAACATTCGAGAAATCTTATTAGTGAAAAAATCCGACTTCTAGTATAATTCGAACCAAGGAGAAATTGCCTTCAGACGCGACGGACTTCAAAGATCTTGGTTACTAAAGCTAGGATACAATCATGTGAAAAAAAATAGGGGATATATTCAAGTAAATCGAGTCGTTTTAGT
The DNA here is from genome assembly GCA_903632075.3 of Acanthosepion pharaonis. NCBI lineage: Eukaryota > Metazoa > Mollusca > Cephalopoda > Sepiida > Sepiidae > Acanthosepion > Acanthosepion pharaonis. The sequence continues at coordinate 3,117,292 of CAHIKZ030001746.1, read as the reverse complement.
AGTAGTTATCACAACATCTCACCCTGCTTATTGATCGTAATAGAATAACATGCAAATTGATTTTTAAGCAGATTTCCCGCGCGAAAACCATTCATTATGTGTAAAATTATGAACGCAACTTATGATTCTAAGATTTATATCACCAGCGATGGCAACCATTCATCACAAAGGAATAAAAACAATGCAATAATGTCGATTTCAAAACTGCACAATATTCCATTAATGAATTTCTTTTAATTTCGTTAAGAGATTTCATGAATCAGGCAACATATTATTTGAATACATTGTTCGTATCACACTTAGAAAAATCCTATCAATAATTCAAGTTTCTCGCTGTTAAAGGTTTTAAGGAATCTTCATCAAAGTTGCGGCAAAAGAGGCTGGGAAATCATTATGTAATATCAAAAACTATTTCTGCATATTTCCTTAATTTGAAGCTTCAGTAAAAAAAAATTGATTCTGCTTGTTGCGTGAAAAATTGATGCCCTTTTGTTGCGTGAAATAATTCTTATAAACTGATAATCTCAGATATGTGTCCTTGACCTAGAAGTTATCGTCACAAGATTTGAAACAGACAAGCGAAAATGAGCTTATGACTTCCGGTATCCACGACCGGATACATAGCCTGGTACTATATTCAATACGTGTATTCGATAAAAACCTCGTATAATTTGGTTCAGTTGATAAGTGACATCAAATAGAGGAATTTTCTACTACAATAAACATTCTGTCATAGAACGATTTGAACAGTATATTAAGTGCAACATAACCATGTAGATTGAGTAAAGTTTTTGTTGGTAACTTTTCGGATATTCTATAAATATATAAACCTCTAAAGGCATTAGAAGTCTACAACGGGATTTTGGATGTTTTGCCGATATATATATATATATATATATATATATATATATATATATATATATATATATATATATATATATATATATGAGAAAGAACTAATAGGAAACGCTTATTAATCTAAAATTTTAACTTTTATTAAAGCTTCGTCATATAAAAGTGGAATATGTTACATTAAAAAACGTTTCCTATTTATTTATATTAGCATTCTGTAGGATTGCGATTCATATTTGATCTTTATTTGATCGCAAATCATTTACAGTATTAATATACACACACACACACACACACACACACACACACACACATATATATATATATATATATATATATATTATTCGGACTATTGTCCTCATCTATTTCACCATATTCATTACATAGTTTCGGCCGTTGTAGGCTCCGGCCTTCTTCAGGTGATTGGACTGTCGAACTGAACCCTTCATTTCACTTACTGGGGTAGACTCTTCTAGTCCCACGTGCCATGTCTAATGGATGTCAGTTATCAGTTATCTCTTGTTAATTCCCCTTTCTATGTTCTCCACCACCTTAACCAGGGTTCTGTCACTGGATCTAACTAACGCCTTTATCCATTGTGCCATGTGTACTCGTGTCATTTGTGTATGGATTTCTGGGTATTAGAAACCTAATGTCTTCAGCAAACATTTTTTACGAAGTCTTATATTGCAATATAATTATTAACTGATAATAAATTGAGCACTGTTTTGTATAAATAAATATAAAAAATATCAATAAGAAGACCGGATTATATATTTTACTGTTCTTTCTATATATATATATATATATATATATATATATATATATATATATATATATATATATATATACATATATATATACATATATATATATATATATACATATATATATATATATATATATATATATATATATATATATATATATATATATATATATATATATATATAAAAAGAAAGAGAGATAGAGTGACATACGCAGATACACTGTGCCACAGCTCATCAGTGTGGCTAGACGTCCGGTCGCCATTGACAGAGATTGCATTAGTTACGATTATGGGGCATACTGATATGAGAACAATATGGACGCTTGTATTTAGAATCAGATAAAGTAAATAATTTCTGGCCATATTGATTATGTGGTCTTGGAGAATTTGATATGATATGAATCTCAATCCGACAGAATGATAATATAAATAAATAGGATATTTTTTTAATGTAACATGTTCCACTTTTATATGACGAACCTTTTAATAAAAGTTAAATTTGTTAGTTCAATAAGGGTTTCCTATTAGTTCTTGTATTTCAGTAACCTCTATTATAAGATTGAGTAAGTGTTATTTATTCAAATAATTTCATACATCTTTATTTTTATGTTTCATATAAGACAATCAATTCTGTCTTGTGAATATGCTAAGGATTTTTAAAAAAGAATCTAAAGATGGCTGTGTCCATAGGAATATATATGAATTAAGTGTTTTATGATTGGAAAAAAACTCATCTCTATACAAACTGGATCAACCGTATCTACCATTGTCTTGTTTGCTGATAATATCAGCTTGATAAAAAAATATATGTCATTGAATTTTATGCACGCTTCTTATCGCCGCTAGTCAACCATTGTAAAGTTTCTTTTTCGTTTATTGCACCAGAAAAAAACGTCTTACTTCTCTGGCTACATAAAGTCTATCTTTTTCTATATTCGGTTGAAAGGCGGTGTGTGGGGGTTGTTTGTCAGTGCTTTTCTAACTTTTCAAAAAATCTTTTATTTCTTCTGCTTATTTATCTCGTTTGATTTTATTGAGAATTCTCTTCTGAGATGATGTTTTTAATATCTAGTAGGTTTATTCTATTTAAACAGAGTTATTTTCAACTAAAATGTCATGACGAATGTCTCTGGCATTTACGCTTTACATGGAAAAGTGCCAACTATGAGTGACAATAATGACAGCGAGTAAAATCAATAAAGAAAAGAACATATTGCTGATATTCTTGATGATGATGATGATGATGATGATGATGACGGTGGTGGTGGTAGTGTTTGTTGCGGTAGTGGTAATGGCAATGGTGATGATTATGTTGCTGGTGGTGGCGGTGGTGGTGATGTTGCCAGCGATGATGTTGATAGTAGTGGTGGTGGTGACGATGATGATGATAGTAGCAGTGGCGGTGGTTGTAGTTAGTGCGGGGTCGGTAGTTTTTGGGATCATGATGATTATGATGATGGTAGTGGTGATGTTGGCGATGATGAAAATGATGGGGATGTTGGTGATGATAAAGATGAAGATGTCGGCGATGGTGGTTTTGATGATGATTATTATGATGAAGATGTCGGCGATGGTGATATTGATGACGATGATTATGATGAAGATGTCGGCGATGGTGATATTGATGATGGTCGGCGATGATGATTGATGATTATGATGAAGATGTCGGCGATGGTGGTTTTGATGATGATGATTATGATGAAGATGTCGGCGATGGTGATATTGATGATGATGATGATTATGATGAAGATGATGAAGATGTCGGCGATAGCGATGGATGATTATTGATGATGATGATTATGTTGAAGATATCGAAGATGTCGATGATAGTGGTTTTGATGATGATGATTTCTGATGAAAATGTCGGCGATGGTGATATTGATGATGATGATGATTATGATGAAGATGTCGGCGATGGTGGTATTGATGATGATGATGACGCCGATGGTGATGAAGATGTTATGATGAAGATATCGGCGATGGTGGTTTTGATGATGATTGATGATGATGGGATTATGATGAAGATGTCGATGTCGGCGATGGTGGTTTTGATGATGATGATTATGATGAAGATGTCGGCGATGGTGATATTGATGATGATGATTATGATGAAGATGTCGGCGATAGTGGTTTTGATGATGATGATGATTCTGATGAAAATGTCGGCGATGGTGATATTGATGATGATGATGATTATGATGAAGATGTCGGCGATGGTGGTATTGATGATGATGATTATGATGAAGATGTCGCCGATGGTGATATTGATGATGATTATGATGAAGATATCGGCGATGGTGGTTTTGATGATGATTATGATGAAGATGTCGGCGATGGGGATATTGATGATGATGATTATGATGTAGATGTCGGCGATGGTGGTTTTGAAGATGATTATTTATGCGGTGATGACGATGAAGAAAAGAATAAAAGGATGTACAAGAAGATTTGAAATAAAATCAGTAAATGATAAATTTTAGCAATTATATTTCATCAGAGGAAGAAAATTAATCACTCTAAAATAAATGAGCGTGATGAGGACAAATTGCCAATTGTCCGAACACAGAATATTCCGCGACGGGGAACTAAATATTTGAGCTACGTTTTGGAAAGATCAAAATCAAGCAAGATTTAAAATTTAACGATTCGATAAAGGTAATAGCCGACGATGGACAACGTGACACAGAAATTCAAACGCATATTAAATCAGCGAATTATATTTTCCAAAAGCTAAATATAGTATTAAGAAACGGTAAAGTATTGTTACAAACATAATAAAATTTATAAATTTCTATGTCATATCAGTCCTTCTATAGGACAATAAATGCTGAACAATTCCTTAGGAAGAGACGACATGAAACAAAAATGGTATTGTTCTACAGAAGGATGTTGAGAATAACACGGACGTAACATATAATCAACGAGGAATTTATAAGAAAATTTGAACAAAAACGACGCTTGTATTTAGAATCAGAAAAAATGGAAAATTCTTCAGATAGTGGGCCTGCAGAATTTCAAAGACATGACATATTGAAGTCAAATAGGAGAGAGTAAAATTATTACCCAGAACAATGTTCCTACTATCATTGATTTTCATGATTCAACGGGCTTACGATCATATCACGTTGAAACACCGGTTCACGTATGATCAAAGAAATTAAGAAACTTCTTGCCTGGTCAGTAACTAGATGGGTGACCTCTTGGGAATACCACGCGTTGAAAGCTTGGATAATGGTACAGACACCCACACACACACAGTGCGACATAAATAGATCCCATAAACACCGCCCTGAACTACCTCCTACTTAATGGTAAGATATTAGCTAGTTGAAGACACCATTGCCACAAATGTCTTACTATTATGTGGGAAGTATTTCTCGGTGTGGCGTATACGTGGGAGGTATTCAGCCTTTCAGGATGGTTCTGCACTAAACCTTCACCACTATAATCAAATCACATGCGCTGGTGTCTGGGTGTCGGCTCCTAGGAACTGAGCTGTTTGACCCTCAAACATCGAATAAGACGGAAGAGACGAATATCTATCTATCTATCTATCTATCTATCTATCTATCTATCTATCTATCTATATATATATATATATATATATATATATATATATATATATATATATATATATACATATATATAGAGAGAGAGTGAGTGAGAGATAGAGATAGAGAGAGAGATGTGACAAAACTAGATCAGATTTTTTGAACAGGTTAAAAAAGAAGCCGATAATAAGGGAAATATAACAAGTATCAATGTTTTGCTAGTTTCCCCTGTTTTTCACTCAATGCAATGCCAAGAACCACTTGTTAGAACCTTACAAAATGAGGGTCTGGCCCAAGAAACACACAGCAAAAATTTTGATTTGGAAACATTTCTGTGATAGTGAGCCAAGGTCGCTCGTTTGAGAGGACTCCAGGACACATTTTGATTATTTGAATAAGAAAGAATGATCGGTAATGCGATGACTTACCTAAAATAAAACACGTGGTTAAAATATTCATAAAATTGATACGATAAAAATACTATTAAGGTTTTCCAGCCATGTTCCTTCAAGATGATCGCTCTCTCTTCTTTTCATATCTATAAAAGCAGAATTGACATTATTGCCACTCGGGAAAATATTTATGTTTCCTGTTTTATTTCTTAGAGTCTTGAATTATTCCGTTAGACTGGGGTCAAAAGAATTTCAGTTTGTGTTGATCAATGGAAGTTGGATTGATAGCATTCCGAAAAAACTTATTAGGAATTGAATACAGTCTTGTCCAGAAATTGAACTGAGTGTGCTGATTCCATGTAACTAGAATATTCCTATTTAAATTTATAATAAATTTCAACCCTGGTATTATTGAAATACGCAACGTTTTTCTGCCTTTGTTCCACCAACGTTCAATTGAGTATAAAATATCCTGAGGAAGTAATAGGCATTTCAATGATACATAATAATTAAGTCTTTTTTGTGACACTGAACACTATTTTTTTCATTTCCTCATTTTTAATTTACTTTCTGAAATGGAGTAATTTTCTCAGTCAATCAAGAGTCAATTTTCATGGTAATTTTCTCCCGAGGTTCCACGACATTACTGTGGATTTTTATTACTTTCATTCCTATTTTTGACCCAAGTATTTGCAGTTTCTAGTGCGTTTTACTTTATTTCCTCATATATTTCTTCACTTGTAATAATTTCTTGTCTCTTCATTTTCATTACAATTTGTGCAGTTTTATCAATGCTAGTTTTCCCCGCAAAATTTTACTTTTTTAAAAATTTTTTGTTCTTCCGTTTTCTAGGCGTTACTGTCTGAATAAAACAATGTTCTTTTCTTTAATTAAAGTCAAGTAATTTTTTTTATCTCTCTTCCGTCTTAACATAAAACAAGGATCGTTTATTTCTATCATAAGTAAATATTTAACTTTCCTTAATACCTTCTTCATTCATATCATTTCCGTCATTACATTAAATTGAAGATTCTATCCTAAATTTATTTTTCTAACATCCTACAGGACGTGTTTATCTTTAGCGAATCTTGGTGGGAAAAAGTATCTTTTTGTTATATATGTTTCTTTTCTTTGATTCCGTTCTTCTCTCTTTTCTTCTTGGTTGTTTTCTTTATATGTCAGACTCTAAAAAACTATCTCTCTGTCTATATCACTTCTATAAAACTATATCTATATTTCAGACTGTTGATACATATTTTATTCAACTACACAGATATACGACTAGAAAATATCACGAATAAACTAAATAAAAATGCGAGATGGAATTTAGAAAAGGCTAAATGGGATGGATTTAAGATTTCATTTCTAGTCGAACTAAACACAGAAGCCAATAAGAACAAAGAAGGCATCCTATATTTTAACAACACACTGTTATATATATATATATATATATATATATATATATATATATATATATATATATATATATATATAGTTTATGCAAATTTAGGTAATCCGTATGGGTAGACCTGAGGAGGATGATATCAATGTAAAATTCAGAGCAGATATGTTTGAATAAAAAGACAGACCACGTTAAGATTCCATGTAATAAGCTATTTCACCATAACCCCTTTAACAGGGTTCTGGATCATCAGACTTTACTTCCAAAAGCTGAAATGAAAAATGAAAAGAAATCCATACGTTTTTTACGGACCTCATCAAGTATACGCAAAGTTAACGAAGTGAGGAAGTGAGGTGGGAGAGAGGATATGAGTGTCTCATATGTATCATTTTAGTTTCCTATTTTAACCCCAGTGTGTCGGCTGGATGTTGCTCAAATCTAACGCGTCTCGTCTCTAGATAAAGGTGGTTAAGGGGTTAGCGATAAGGACTACATTAAGGAAGACGTTACAATAACCCCAATAAATTACACGACAGGTCTCATTCAAATTCTTAGACGCTGTCAGTTCGCGTTACTTTAACGTGCATATTTGGGAGGTTAAGGTTTGATAAATATCTAAATTTTAAAACAATCTACGAAGAAATTAATTTGAAATTCGGTGGAGTTTTGGGTATTTTCTATGAAGCAGTCGATTGGAAAAATCCATAGACAGAAAATTGAAAGAGTAATCCAATTTATATTTAGTACTTTTTCTACTAAAACTTTTATCTTATAGCTTGTTAGGTTGACATTTATTCGTTTGATTTTTGTTCATTAAGTAAACTCGTGGTTGTTTTTTTTGATTTTTGTTCATTAAGTAAACTCGTGGTTGTTTTTATGTATCAATTATCAACAGTTATTCCCATTTAAATAATTTTATTTTCCACATTGGGGTAGTATCTTTCAATCTCAATTAAAATACTAGTCTAAAACTTTCCCTTCGTGCTATTTAGAATTCACTTCCAACTGGAGAATATTAGAGGAGAAATTTGGAAGAGATGTCACTAGCAGGAAATTAAGCCCTTCTTTTACATTTTCTTATCTACACATGCCTTAAACCCCTATTTGTAACCACATACCTATATAGTCTTATATGCCTATGAGTTCCTATATGCACGTACACGTTAGATTTGAGCAACATCCAGCCGACACACTGGGGTTAAAATAGGAAACTAAAATGATACATATGACACACTCATATCCTCTCTCCCACCTCACTTCCTCACTTCGTTAACTTTGCGTATACTTGATGAGGTCCGTAAAAAACGTATGAATTTCTTTTCATTTTTCATTTCAGCTTTTGGAAGTAAAGTCTGATGATCCAGAACCCTGTTAAAGGGGTTATGGTGAAATAACTTATTACATGGAATCTTAACGTAGTCTGTCTTTTATATATATATATATATATATATATATATATATATATATATATATATATCCTACGTCCAGTAGAAAGTATAATAAGACAAATCTCTACTACAGTTAGCCCCCTATAAGGTTGCATAAATAATGATTGGGAATAGTTTGGGATCCAAACAAGAACCAATTTCCTTCAACGTCACATTAAAACTTAAATTTGGCCGGATGAAGAGCTTTTCTTGCTCTTCTCTCATATATATATATATATATATATATATATATATATATATATATATATATGTGTGTGTGTGTGTGTGTGTCCGTGAGTGTGTGTGTGCCCGTGCGTGTGTGTGGGTATATATATATATATATATATATATATATATATATATATATATATATATATATATATGTGTGTATATATATATATATATGTGTGTGTGTGTATATATATATATATATATATATATATATATGTGTGTGTGTGTGTGTATATATATATGTGTGTGTGTCTGTGAGTATATATATATATGTGTGTGTGTGTGTGTGTGTAAAATTGTACTCACAAGTACTGCTCACAATTTACGAAAGGCTTTATCTATATTAAATATATTATGACTCCTTTTTTTTTATCAAAAATCCTCAGTGGAAAATCTCATTATGTCATTTGTTATCTCAGGTTTTGGTTGGGTCCCGGAAGAAATGATTACCAACCAGAAATCAAATGAAATAAAATAACAATAACAACACTCGTAATAATAATTATTATTGTAATATTTCCAGTAAACACGAACATTATTTTTCTCTATCTCCCATAATCTTCATAAATTCTTTACTCTTCTTAGCAGTACCTCGCTTTAGCGGCTCTACATAATTTAGTCAGCCTCCCATTCTTCCGTTTTCCATGTTTACGTTCAACCAAGTCTACTTTACTAATCTCTTCTTTCCTTCTCCATACGTGTCAAATTAAGCGATGTATTCTAATCTGTTGATCTAATAACAAATTTAAGCGAATTAGATCTCTTATATGGATAAAATAAAGAAAGTTTGAAGCGAATTAATAATTAGTGCTATTTCAAGTTTTGCCATGGAACAAAGTACATCATTAACTATCTTTTTCTTTTTTTTTGCATAGAGAATACATTGTAACCGTTTCTTTAGTATTCCACAAACAAAACAAAAAAAATTAAATCAACAAAAAATATCAATTTTTATCATCATTTCAACATTGCTTCTGGGAAAGAATCCTGTAAAACCCTCTTTCCGAAAGTGCGATCAAGTGCACTTTGGAATTATTTTTTTTAGCATAATATTATAAATTCAACACGACTGAATATTACATGTGAAGATTATAGAAACTAGATACAGGTAAAGTTGACCAAAACAGAATAAAACACGGGTTTTCTCAGTGGATTGGCTTAACATTTGCAGAAATCCAATTCTAAGACAACTAGTGAAATAAACAGGAAGTTTATAATTAACGGAAACAAATCTTAACAACATTCGATGCACATGACGGTGAATGCAAACATAAAGAAAACTACAAGACATCATAACCGAAAGCAGGAATAAAGGACTAACTGACAATCTTATGGAGACCGAGTGTATGTTGTTAGAATGGTGTCAGACCTGCGCTACACTAAATTGTTGAACATAAAAACTTCTATTGATTAATTATAACGCAATTGAGAATAAAAGTGTCGCAAAGTGTGTTACACTAATTGCGATACTCAATATTATTGTAATATTAATCAATTAATTAATAATAATTAATTTAACGAGGTTAAACAGTTATTTTACTAATCTTGTGTTCCATTGCTTTTCTTTGAAATATTATAAACATGAACTACGAGTTGATATGAGCATTATACCAGTAAATATATAAGAGAAACCTAGGTGGAGCGATACGAATTTGAAATATCAAAATCAAACAATACAGACAATCTTGGAAATATTTTGATGTGGCATTAACTTCCAAGGCACATTGGAATAGCAAAATATTCTTTCGATATGCTTCACGAAGTATTATGGAAGATGGCCATATCGTTAGAAACGAAGAAAATAATACAGACCTCTGTGATATCAGTCCTGTAATCAATACCGTTGTACGCTTCACAATTTCCCCACAGATGATGAAAAGACTTCAGGCTGCAGGGATGGGGTTCTACAGAAGGATGTTGAGAATACCATGGCGAGAGCATGAAAGGAACGTTGAGGTTTTAAGAAAAATATAAACATAGGACACGCATAAGTTGGAAATAGAAGTATAGTTTGAATTTCGAGAACACATAAAGGAGGAATGATACACACAGGACATTTTGAAACAATGTAGGGCAGAGGACATCAGCGAGAAATCTACTTAACAAGCCTTGCAAATTGATGGTCGAACAGGTAAGGGAACGAATAGTAAAACGGAAAATGAAATACGAAGGATAAGATGTTGTGGAGAGTTATGATTGCTGATATCCTGAAGAGGCGCTGCACATAGAAGAAAAAAATACACTGCTAAAATTATTGGGTTAGTGCATAATAACAGGCCTTTTTTAAACACTATTTATTATGTCAAAAGAAACATAATTCAACAATAACATTTTTAAATTATTATTCTGAGGCGTATGATTATTGAGACGTATTTTCATAACCTGAAAATAAAATAATATTTTTATTAAAAAAAGTAAACAAAACAGCAATTTTTATTAAGAAATAACACGCCTAAAAAATGTCTGATAATTATGCACCAATACACTATATCTAAAAACCTTCTCAGAATATAATATCACGTTGAACGCCGGAACCCATATAATGACCAAAGTTAGGCAACGTCGACCCTGATTCGTATATTACTGGCTTTAAATGTGTGTCCGAATTCCTGCATTTTACCTAGACACAGTATCGAAAATGACCAGCATGTAAATATAAATCATGATATAGTCCAACGCAGCTCAGCAACAGTATGTCTATCTTATTGGTTACACTTAATATTCGTCGATTAATATACGTTTTTAAAAAAAAAAAAATTAAAAACAAAAATTTTGTTGCTCCTGTCTTATAGTAAATCAAGACAATGACACTACCCCAAAATCCAGGCTTTCAATAAACTTCTCGCTACACTATTTACATTATTTGGACTATGTCCTCATCTTTGTCGCTACGTTTAACACAACGTTTCGGCCGTTATACGCTCCGGCCTTCTTCAGGTGTTTGGAATGTCGAAGTGAACCTTTTACTTGGCTCACTGGGGTAGACTGTTCTAGTTCCACATGCCATGTCTAATGCATGTCAAATATCTCCTGTTAAATCCCCTCTCTAAGCCCTCCATCGCCTTGACCAGTTATTGGACTCACACTCTTTGGGTCCTGTCATTGGATATAACTAACGCCTTAATCAACTGTGCCATGTGTCCCAGGATAACAAACTCATATCCATACAAATGAATATGTCAGCTCTATCACTGATATTGAGCACTTTCCAGTAAGTACTGCTCATATATAATATATGTAAAAATTATACACACACACCAGTGAGTGAAATAAAGGATTCAGTTCGACATTCGAACCACCTGAAGAAGGCCAGAGCGTACAACGGCCGAAACGCTGTGATAACCATGGTCACAAAGATGAGGACAATTGTCCGAATAATGTAAATAATGTACATAATACCTCATCTCAGATATATAGACTGATACTGAAGATAAGAACAGTGCAATCGAACATAAGTTCTGTTTTTCTAATCTTATGGGAAATCACAAGCATTATTCACAATAATATATATATATATATATATATATATATATATATATATATATATATATTACTAACTCAGCATTTATTATGCTATAAAATATTATGCCTTTTCTGATGAGTTATTATTAACATTTTGAACCCTGTCCACCGCTTTACTGGTGGTAGAGGAAAATGACATAATGCCCAATCACAGCCTTAACCACCTGAAGAAGGCCGGAGCGTACAACGACCGAAACGTTGTGATCAACATGGCGACAATGATGAGAACAATAATGTAAATAGTGTACATAATACCTCATCTCAGAAATATAGGCAGAAACTTCTCGCTATTGACAATTTCTAGTCTCGTTTAAAGTTCTGTTTGTACGTTAAACGTTTTTCAGTTTTCTAAACGTCACTGTTGTTTTGAAATCGTCTGTTGATGGCTTTTCTTATCATAAAATCTAACAAAAGACGCAAATCTCTTGACGACAGATCACCATTTCTGTTTCGCATCAAGGACTTCGCTGAAAAACAAAGTCTGTTTATTTTTATCTTGTCACAATAACTGTCCGGTTAGAGAAATTTCAAACGGTTTCGTCTTAGCGTTGAACAAACTTCGCTAATATGGTAAGGTTAGTATTTTACAAACTAATATGAACATCTACATAATTTATATTATTCAGACTGTTATCCTCGTCTTCATTGCCATATTCACAACTTTTCGGCTGTTGTATGCTCCGGCTTTCTTTAGGGGATTGGATCTCTGAGATAACGTATTGTGATTACTTTGATTATTTACATTACTCTGACTGTTATCCTCGTCTTCATTATCATATTCACAACGTTTAGGCCGTTGTAAGCTCCGGCCTTCTTCAGGTGATTAGAATTTCAAACCGTACTCTTTATTTCACCGGGGTAGATTTTTCTAGTTCCACCTGCCATTCCTCTTCCAAGTGTCTCAGTTATTTCTCTTTAACTCAAATCTCTGTTTATTTTTTTTTATTTTTTGTTGATCACTTCTGTAGCCTGGAATTGAACTTGAAAATCTTTGTGTCTAGTCACTGGATCTCAACGATTTTATCCACTGGGCCATGTGTCCGTGAGGACATCTCATCCGTAAAAGTAATATTTATTCAATTTCGGACTTCAGCAATTAGTAGCGACAAGTGGTTGCGTAGCTAAAAGCAGGGGTATACAACTTTTTTGCCCCAGGAAACGGAGTCACGCAAGACAATTTTTTCCGCGAGTCAAGGCGAAGGAGATGTCCGTCACGCGCATAACATAATAAACAAGACCGCGATAGTAAATAAAATGGATTTTTTTTTGTTCGGTGCAGCCCACTAACAAATGATCCCCTACACGGTATCGGACCGCGGTCAGGTCGTATAGTATACGCTGTCTAAGTGAATTTTCCACGGGCATGAATTCTTATTATTGCAAGTATGTGAAAAGCACTAACTCGTTTCCCTCTGATAACTTCCTATCATCGGACGTGTTACGTTTTCTTATCCTACACGCATTTGGGTCGCCCACATGTTTGCGCCTATCTCGCATTGTTTATATGTGTGAGTTTATGTAAACTACAATGCGTACACCTGTATGTATGTATGTCTGTGTGCGTGTGATCCAAAAACGGACAGAGGAGAATTTTTCCTCCTCCACCACAATCAAATAAAATGAAAACTAAACTAACATAAACAGATTCAATTTAAAAAAAAAAAAAAGTTTGTCTGATGATCGCAACAGCGTGAAATCCAGTGTTACAAACTCATATCCATACAAATGAATATATCAGCTCTATCACTGATATTGAGCACTTTCCAATAAGTAACGCACATATATATATATATAATATATATATATATATATATATATATATATATATATATATATATATATATATATAAGTGAACATCGCAGTCAACATCCAAAGGTGACAGGCTGTTTCATGCTAGATGCAATCGTCAGGGCGTTTGACGATTGAGTCTAGCATGAAACAGCCTGTCGTCTCTAAGTGTTGACTTCAATGTTCACTTTTATATTTAAATACGCTCTATCTCTGATATTGAGCATTTTATCCCACAAATATAGTACACGTTAAAACTATTATTTCTTTTTATATATATATATATATATATATATATATATATATATATATATATATATAGAGAGAGAGAGAGAGAGAGAGAGATAGAGATATTATATCCCATCCTTCCTCGTGACATAAAGTGAAGTTCGTTGGCCAACAAGTTATGATAATATCACTCTTCAAAATGATAGTTTATTTCTGTTCATAGTAGTCATTTTATTCCCCTTACTCATATAGTAATCTCTGTTGATCCATTTCGCATTTATTAATTTTGGGTGATGTGTATTTTAGGTGAGAATTATCGTTAATCAGTAAATACCAAATTAATGCCTCCATAATGTCTTTGATGATTAACCATTATTCATTAGCGTCTCTTTGTAGAATTAACCTTCTTTCTACCTTGATTTATCATAATGTGGTATGCACGATTTAAATTTACACACACGGCTGAAAATCTTGACTTCATATGTTCTTTAGCGAAGAATATGGAATTAATATCTAATCACAAAGAAATTCTGAGAAAGAAGAGATGCATTCCAAACGCTACTAAAGAGAAAAATCTGCTAACATAAATGCGTTTTGATGATTAAAAATCAAAATGGACTCTCTTAAATCTAGTGTTATTCAAAGAAATCACTTAAATGCACGTTATTTCTGATCGACATCTTCCCGTTAGAGGGGTCTTTTTGCGGTCCACTGACTGGAAATTCGACACTATTTAAATTAACCGACTCCCTCATAATAAAAATAAATAAATAGATGAGTAATACTCATAGTAGCTCTATCATTCATTAGAAATTTCTTCAAGCCATTCCATTTGACAGAATCGATAAATATGGATTTTATAATTTTAAAAGTGGGTTTCCATTCTTAATAAAAAAAAGAACATACTATGTCAAATCGTTTCGTGATTTATTAGAGTTATATGTTTTTGTTTCTACTTACAAATGCTAAGTCTTTAACTTTGCTTACTATATAAGATTAATGGCTATCAATATCAACAGACGTATAATTTTCAAGCCATGAAATTGTAAGACATTAATCTATGAACATTTTCTTTTTAAGTCGTATTGGTGAGCTATTCAGATAAATGACAGAAGCTCTAACACCGACCTAAGTAACACCCAATCGATCCCAACGTTCTGACCCAAACATATTTTGATGATATTCCTAGTACTTTTGGAATGTCAGTTCTCTTTTACATCATCATTTTATTGTCTACGTAAAAGCGGTACGTGACGTTTTCTCATTGTCCCCCTGTCTATTATTCATGCAAGTGATTCTTCTCTTCATTTTCAAAGCCACAAAAATTTATTGACCAATTGGAGAGAGACAGTCCTACAACTCATATCTCTCCCCCACCACCTGAGGATCAGAGCAACTCAAACTTTATTATTACATGAACTTGTTAGAGATCATAGAATGATGAATTCAATTATACGATAATCTCTAGGGAATGATTTTATGGGACGTTCATTTTTCATCCGCTCAGAATGAAAGACATATGGTTGATGGCGAAATGATTGTGAATTAGTTTTGCTGCCACCCATTTCTCTCTGTGTAATCATAATTTTTGACCTCTTTGAATGTCAGAAACGGTCAATTATCTGGCCAAATATAATATATAAAAGATTAGGAAAACTATTCTCTTGAAAAAATATCAGAGCATTGAAACTAAACAGAATTCTGTGCTACATTTTTTATGCTGTCGTATTGCAGTTTGTTTGCATTAAGTAAAAAAGACTGCAATAATATAGAAAAGTAATTTTGGACCAGGCGATCTTAAATCCTTAGACAGGTGTATATATATATATATATATATATATATATATATATATATATATATATATATATATATATATATATATATACATGTTTCATTAAATAATATAGACAAATGTCTATTTATTTTATGTAAATTGTGTTCATATCATCTGATAAGCTTAATAACATTATTACTAAAAGAAGAAAGAAAATCACAATATTTATACATATTTTTTAATCCTATCTTAGCTTTCTGCTTATATAAGCCATTATCAAAGATGAAAATTACATTACCTGTGCGTAATGTCCTCCTGTTGAACCGGAGTAGTCATATCATTTAGTCCATAGTAGATGAACTGTTTCTTGTAGTTAAACTAAAAGATATGACTACTGGAGGAAATTACGCATAGTTAATGTAATTGTCATCTTTGATAATGGCTTATGGAAGCCGAAAGCTTAGACAGGATTAAAAATATATATCAATATTGTCATTTTCTTTCTTCTTTTAATGATAATGCTATTAAGCTTATCAGACGATATGAAAAGAATTTACTTAAAATAGACAAAACTTGTATATATCATTGAATGAAACATGCATCAATGAAAAATGCTACCTACTCACACACACACACACACACACATATATATATACATAACTTTTTGATCAGGCATATATATACATATAGTAATGGTAAAAAAAAATGTATATAATTCAAGTGGATCCTAGTAATAAAAATTATTAGAAAATATCTACGAAAAAGAGCTCGATGTATTTATTAAAACAGAGCAATATAATACCAAAATATTTTGAATTCATTAATTACACACACAACTAATTGTAAATGTTCAACATCTTCTCATTCACCGATGTTGCGAAATGTAGCCTCTCCTCGGGATGCTGGATAATTATATCTTATTTTACAGTAATAAAATTATTTTCTGATTTTTGTAAATAAAATCACTTTTAACGTGAAACCTCTAGATAGGTGATTACAACTCCAATTATCACTGAGTAGGCACAGTGAGGATAATCATTTAATTTAATATAATTATAATATATATATATATATATATATATATATATATATATATATATTCTATATATATATATTTATGTATATCGATGAGTGTATTTGATTCAGTTACATTCATAAAATGTTTCGCAATTTCTATGTTGAAAATATAATGTGAGTGAAAATATATTGGCGAAAAAATATCGATTAAATAATATCGGAAGCCTTTTTCTTTTTCTTATCCTAAACCAGATATAAAGAATGAATAACATAATAAATAATATTTCCGGTGTGAAGAAGAAGCAGAAATGGTTAATCATGCTGCTGGTGTTCCACAAATAGTCGATACACAAAACCAGACATAAAAATAAGAACGCAAAAAAAAAAACCAGCAACAACAACAAAAGAAAAAAAAACGAGGAAGAATGAGGGCAATATAATAATAAACAAGATGACCCACGAGGCAAAAGGAGACAGACAAACAGGCCGCCATATTGATCAATGTTGCACTCAAGACGGTCCTGTACAGGAATGGTAAAAAGGTTTTATCTACTTAAAAATACAAATACATCAGATAACCACAGTAGGAGAAAGCAAAATCAAGACAAATATCTTCACTGATATGCGCATTCACTATATTTCTTTGAATTGCAATCAATGCATTTACTCTCCTCACAATGACAAACACAAACTTTTTTTTTTTTCATTTTACTTATTTTCCATTTATATATATATATATATATATATATATATATATATATATATATATATATATATATATATATATATATATACGGAGAGAGAGAGAAAATGGATAGATAATATTAATGGCCAATATATATATATATATATATATATATATTATAAATTAATTGATTTAAAATATGTTTTTCCGCTACACAGTTCTAACCATGTTTCAAAATGGAAGCTAAAAGCCACGAATTGAATTTTGCAATTAGCTTCCATTTCTGAAACATGGTTAGAACTGTATATATATCTCTCATTATATACACACACACATATATATATATATATATATATATATATATATATATATATATATATATATATGTGTGTGTGTGTGTGTGTGTGTATAAATATATATATATATATATATATTTTCTGAGAGGATAGAACCCGTGTAGAATTCAATGTCCAGGACAGAGTAAAATTTTTGAATTTGTAGCTCTGATGAATCGGATCGTGATTACGATTCCAATGCAGTAAATTATAACCATGGGGTATTAGTGTCTGAGCATATATATATATATATATATATATATATATATATATATATATATATATATATATATGATTAGGCATGTCTGATTAAACAATTTAAATTTGAGTTTGTTTATTTTTAATAAGATCCTTTCGTAATCACACAGCTTTTTTGTTTCGTGATTAATGTTTTTAAGGAAGGTATCATGGTCTTATTTATTAATTTTAATTTTCCGCGTACTTTTTATATATTGAGTAAATCATCTTCAAGTTTATGATGGCTAAGACAATTACTTATATGTCAGAAGTAAATTTTGTCATCGTAGTTAAATGATGAACGATTCCGGTCATGCGCAAATCACAAACTGCTTCTTGAAATTTTTCCTTCTTGCAAATGTTTTAATGTTGGGGAGGCAACTTAATTCAGTATTGAATTCATATATTTCTAAAGAACTATATACTACAAACATTTCAGAGCATTTGTACTATATTCACAATTAATTTTATTAAATATTAATTTTAATTTCTTAATAAAGATGGCTTCCAGAAATTGTTGTTTTTTTTCTTATTACAATCTTGCTGGAGTATATGGGTATTGTCGTACACTTCTTAATTGTGAATGTGGGAAGGAATATTTTTAAATGTTGTCGAATAGAGGATGAATTATATATATATATATATATATATATATATATATATATATATATATATATATATGGATAGTTAGATTTTTAATTTTCTTCCCCTCAAGCAAGAAGGTATGCCACTAGAACGCAGGCAGCTCACAGGGATTCAAGTTCAACTGAAGTTGGATGAGAAAGTTGAAAACTTCTGAATTGAGAAAACAGCAAAATAGAAATTGCGATCAAGATGGCGATTGACGTTGCATTAATAAAATAAGAAGACTGTAATTATCAGGAAGCAAGAAATCTGAAGGGAGTTCCAAAGGGAGAATGTGCGAGGAAAAAAATGTTTGAGTAGAATGTTATATCTAGCAGTAAAACAATCTAGTTACACGCTGAAATTTCGTGTAGTCTGGGACCGAGGAAAAAGTTAATCTGTGCAGATGCCATAAACGTATATGTGGAAGATACAGGGACAAGCCACGTCACATCGGTGGAAAATGACTTTAGATGAAATGCCCGTTCATGATGGATTGTATCGCAGACACTTCTCTGGATTTTCCCAAGAATCTCGAAATTCAGAGAAGGAGCAACATAACATATATATGGCAACTCTATTCAATGCACAGTAGAATGGTAGAATTGTAAATGTGCAATTCAGACGGAAAAATGTTTTTGGTACGACACAGTGCAACACATTTCCAGATAGGTAGCTAGTTGATAGTTTAAGGGTGGAAATGGAGAAAGACCTTGAAGTAATCATTTTTCCATTTCTCTATGTCTACAAGCAGTGTACGTCCAATAATAACAATTCTAAATCTATATGTAAATAATATGCAAATAAATAGCGAACAATGTAAATTTCATAAAGTGTTTTCTTACTTTACTTAATCATTCTCTCGCTTGAATTCCTTATTTTTTTTAACTCGGTACTTTTATTAATGTTCTTTATAATTCAATGATGAAGCATAATCTTAATTTAAAATATCTGAC